>ML782497.1:761951-790776 GCA_009831015.1 Picea engelmannii | reverse complement strand
AAAATAGATAACAAATTATATATTGATCCATTCTAGATCAAAGAGGAAAATAAATATTGCAAAAAATAGACCAAACTCACACTACAAGGCCTAAAACACATTTGGGGGAAAGAATATGTAGAGTGTGTGAGTCTAGCATTGTAAATGATGAAAATAATTTCTTTGAGATTGGACATATTAGATTTCATTTTCAAAACATTTGTCACATCACTATATTTATAATATGTTAACCTATGAAAACTAAAATGAACTCGATAATTTAAATTATAATTTATTTGATCATAAAAACAACATCATAAAACACATTAATTCATTTTTATTTGTTAAAGTCACATAGACCAAAGGTTAGTCTCATTGAAATCATCAACGTTATCATTGTTATTTGAATTTGAAACATGAGTTTAATTTTATTTCATATTGATATGACTTACTTCCATTGTTGCTACCTTTAAAAAGAAAACAAGCATTGCAAAAACTAAAACAAACTCTCACTAGCTTCATAGTGAAACAAAGAGATGGGAAATGACTAAAAAGCATTGGGAGGAAATACTATGTAGAGTATGTGAATCTAACAATGTAAAGGGTGAAAAACATTTTCTCTTGGAGTGGACATATTCACAAGGGGTTGGCTAATTAGTATCATGTGATTTCTTATTGTGGGGGTTTAAAATTCTAAAAAAATAAAACAATATATTGCCTTGTTTATAAGTGTCAAGAGGTATTTTCAATATATTAAATACATAAAGATATTTTGGGGTTTACAATTAGGTATCAGGGATAAGGGGAGACATGGGATTTGAATTTGATATCACGAGGAATTTGAATATAGGTGACTTCGAATTGGACTGGTTTGCACCCTCCAAGGTCCACAATGACATAATCGTTCTCCTCAGATGATATTCTTCCTCTTTGTTGTTCAATACCCATAACCATCTCTATTACAAGGATAATTTTAAGGACGAAAATTTATCTCAAAATGTAGAAACCTTGACAAATCTTACTAGTCCTTAAAATGCAAACTATAAAATGTGTGGCGATATTTTTGTAAAAACATTCAAAATTCTAAAGATTTTATATAGTTTCTATAAAATTTGGGTTATTTTTAAGGTAAAATAATTTTATTCTATAGAATTTGGGAGAATCATGTTTATAAAAAATGGAAATCAGCGAATCTTTTTTTGGGAAAAAACATGGAAAATTAATCCATGGGTGAAATTTAGCCCGTAAAATTTTCCTTGCTCCACGACATGGGAAGATTTTCCATATGCAATAGTTTATACAATTTCTTAGGCATTAGAAGGATTGACATATCATGCAACTCTCCCCTATTGACTCGCAATTTGTATTCTCTCACTAATATGGGACTAGTTGAAATTGAAGATTTGAGCAAAAATTTCTTAGAAATCAAGGATTTGATTGAAACATGAAAATTTTGCTTAGTGAAATGAATTTATAATGAATCCCCATTGGCTAGAAAAAAAATAAGGGTCATATGAATCTATGTATGTATCTTCTAGAAATGATTTTCCCCCACCCCCTAAGAAGTGTAATATAAACACTAATATAGTGATGAGTCAAAAGCTAACCTCTCTACTAATAGTATAATAGTATATTTTCTTGGTTTCTCTTTTGGGGAAGAGGATATGAAGCATGATTTGGGTAACCTAAAATATTTTGACCTCATTAGATGATTCAAGGAAATTAGCATGGTTAGGATCTCCATTAATATCAAATTGGTTTTTTAGTTAAATTAAAATAAAAAGGAAAAAAAGAACTCCATCGATTTACCTAAAATTAATCAAAGGTTTATAGGAGTTATGTCATGTCACCATACTAGAGGTTGAAATAAATAATGGTATTAAAATGACATGTAAAAAAAGGACACCTAAGAAATGCTATGAAAATATGAGGTTTCTTAAATGAAAAGATGTATTGAAAGGGGGTTCAACGAAAGGTTTTGGGACTTATTATTTAATATCTAGTGAAATTAGGGGTGTCATTTAATATCCCATAAACACACGTGTTATGTCATATATTATTGAGTACAAACTTGTGGATATATTAGATCTATTTTTTAAAACATTTGTCACATCATTAATATTTAGACTATGTTAATCCACAAAACCATAATGAAATTGGTACTTTTTGCTATAAGTTATTTTATCA
Organism: Picea engelmannii; assembly: GCA_009831015.1. Classification (NCBI taxonomy): domain Eukaryota; kingdom Viridiplantae; phylum Streptophyta; class Pinopsida; order Pinales; family Pinaceae; genus Picea; species Picea engelmannii. Next base: position 788,610 of record ML782497.1, on the reverse strand, counting down.
TAAAAACAACATAATTAAACACACTAGGGTGAGTGAATGAAGCTGATAGCATTTGTTATCACTCTAAGAGTCACTCCCAGACTGCAAATGAGAGTAAGCTTGGTAACATAGAAATGTAAATGGATTAAAATAGTTTGAATAGGTGGATCAACAAGAGAAGAGTAAAACGGAGGGCATCAGACTACTGCAAATACATTCCATTAGGCATGGAGTTATAACATCCTACAGATCAAAGGAAATCAAGTTGCCTACCATACAACAGGCTTATGCAAAGATGGACAGAAGAATAGAAGGTAAACAAAGAAAACAATATCCACATAACAAAGATCCTTTCTGTAATATAGATTAAAGAGTGCTTGAAAAATAATCTATGATTAACAAGAAATTACCACAAATCCTTTGCAGCTTATGAGTTCATTAACGAAAGGAAACTTTTGATCTTCAAAATCTGTAAATATTACTCAAGCAAGATGATAAGAAAGAATGGAAAAAAGAGAAAAACAGTCTGGTATCACAACTTTCATGAATCTCTAATGGCATAAATGCCTACAACACATGCCTTCAGGCTTACGAATGAACATAGATGTCATCTTCCTCCACAAAAAATTTCATAGAAACCCACTTCGTCGTTTTGGTTTTATGATCAAATTTGTAACAGTAGCCGCTACAGGAAATTTCATAGCGCATTTTGTAGCGCCCGTCTATGTAGATCATTTTGCAGCACAAGGCGCTACAAAATGTCCTGTAGCTTTCTGATTTGTGCATTTTGAGCCCAAAATATCCAAAAACTTTAGCCAAAGGTGTATAAGCATGTAGATGTCTCTAGATAGGGTGTAAGCATGATAATTTCCACAAAACTTAAAAAATCTAAGGATGAATTGACCCATAACAAATACATGTGACCCTTAACAACTTCATGTGATAACAACTTTAAAAGTGGAAATCAAAATTTTATACAACTCACTTACATTGTAAAAACATAGAAAATGCTTGCATTTAGAAATCATTTCTTTAGAAGGCCCAGGTCTAGTAGCTCAATGAGCATACATGCTAAGAAATGGATCTATCACACTATCTTTTCTCCTTTACAAAGGAAATGCTTACTTCCCTAAAACACATGCACATTTTTATTTAGCAAATAAAACTCATACTTCTTAAAAATGCATGCTTGTTTCTATTATCTCAAGACACACATGCATTTTGAGGACCCTAAAAGGTTAAACTTCATGGAATTTTTTCCATGTTTGGCCTCATTCCATGTCTTGGGCCATGGGATCTATTTAACCATGTCAAATTAATATTAATTAATTGTTTTTCCCTAATGAATTTCTCTAATGTTGAATATGAATATGATGGAGATATTGTGGAGTGATATTAAAATTAGAGTTGAAATCTGGATGAAATTTTCTCTTAAGAGGAGTTGCAAATGAACAAGGAGAGGATAAATAGTTTGAATGTGGTCAAGAGAATTCATAATGGACCAATTATAAGGTGACATATGGTGGAAGAAAAAGAAAAAGGTTAAGATTAATTATGCACAAGTGAAAAATCATAATTTGAAACGATGTGATCATAAGTTAGATTTGATGGTGTGTGGAGAGTGTAGATCAACATTTATTATCAATTGTAGAGCATGAAGATGTAGAACACTAACACAATTCATTTATTCCACAAACCAGAAACTGCCTTAATACATGTGTCCACTTCATCAATTGCAGAGGAAAAATACATGAATACAAAACCATTATCATTACCTCTGGAAACAACTAAACTAGAATTAACGAAATCACATAGCAGTAATTATGAGTATATAAGAATGATCAATGCATCGTATATTAATCATTTAAACTTAAATCAAAAGATGACATGTGTTCAATTGCTAGGGAAAGTTTTTAGTACATTACTCATGAAAAATTTAAACAAAAAGGTGATTATATTGTGAAAATAGTTGCATGAGAAAAATAGAAGCTAATTCATATTTTTTTGCATAAGTTTTTAGAGTTGGTAACCATGAGAAACAAATTTAGCCACAACATTTCAAAATTTTAGACAAAAGGGTACCATCACTTCTCTTTTTTACAGTCAATTATATTTTGGTTTGTTACTTTGAAAATAGTAAAAGAAACATAATCTTGAAATAATAGAAACCATGGCCCTAGGGTGGAAACCTGCTATATCTCTGCACAACCCAGTACAAAAAACCTTGATTCCGACCATATGATTGATAAAATCATGGATGTTTTTGAATATAGGCTTACTATGAAAAGTTCTTATGAAATTTGTCAAGTTTCATATCAACAATTCAGGGATGCCCATAAATTTTTCCTACTTGGGAATGTGGCATTGCATAGGAAATTGTTCCATCAAACTATCATTTTCCTGAATTCATTTCAATCTATTATGTAACGTCCCCCAGCTTAACTGAGGAGCATTACTACGCAAAATACACATAAATTAAAAAAAAAATGTGCTAGCTCATTTCCTGTAGCTTACCAACTACAAATTATGCACATATTTAACTAGATTATGATGCCCATAATTAAATGCATCTACAACATTCTAGATGAACATGAATTCAATTAATAAATCATCCACAACAACACAAAACCATTCTCGTACACAGGGTAAAATGCACATCCGTGAACTCATAAGATAATCTAAAAAAGAGATAAACACTTATATTTTTAAAAGAATGTTTGTGCAACCATCTACTAGAGAAGGACGTTCCACCCAACCATAGACTTTTTGTTCCAAATATCCACAATAAGTCACCCCCGAGTTGGGTCTAGGAATCCACAAAAGAAGGGTTCCTCTCATGTTCCACTCACAACTCAATATCGCACAAACCACTGGTATTCTCTTACAACTATCTCAAATTTCCTCCAGCTATCTTCCTCTTGACCTACCCAACCCAAGGAATGTACCCCTTCACTTCTCTCAATCCATTGAGAATCTCATTCATTTATCATGGTCTCTCTTGCTTAGGTAACCAATAATATCTCCATAGGAACTCACTTCCAGGAGAAATACCAACAACCAACAAAAAACACTTGTTATTACAGTGCAACTCACACAAGAGTTCATTCTTCATGCCTGCCAACCTGGCTCTTTAATTTATAGCTCCAAAATGATCCATCATGCTCCATAATTTGCCCAGCCTTCTTGGTATAGCTTAGTGATATTTTTCGTACTTTCTCCTTGTTGTTCATGCAAAAGCTGAATGTGAAAAATTGTTTATTCTCCCCATACGAATTTCCCTTATTTTCCCAAGAGAATTGACTTCTCACTCTGCCCAATGTTGATTGTACTTTAACCCATGCTTCCAATAACTATGGAATATGACCCTCAAACCCACCCTCTTACATGAGTTTAATGACTGGGCTCTCATACACTCAAATGGAAATATAAGGTTTCCCAAAATGATAAAAAATTAAGGAAAAATGGGTTGAAGTAATACCCATAATTAATTATCCCCTTGGACCCCTCTTAGACACTCTCTTCTCTTATGGAAAATTCCTCCCCCATCTCTGTCCATATTCCCAACAGTTGGTATCACATTATATTTATTAAAATAAGAAAATACAATTCACATATTACATCGCTTGGCCATAGTGATCTGAGATCTCTTCATTGATGAATTATTAAAATAATTACATTAAAGAGTGTAAATGAAAGCTTATGTGCAACATCATTAAAGAGGACATAATAATAGAGAAAACATGAGAAGGAGAGAAAGAACACAAGGCATGATAATGATGTTCATCCTAAGAATGGACTATGTCTTCGGGCCCGCTTTGAAGTGGAGAGGCTTTATATTATCTCAACAAAATAAGAAATTGGTATAAATACATTGTTATACCTCAAGTTTGAAAAATGGCCTTCAGATCCACAACTCTAATGCAAAATATGATTGCACTAGTGAATTCGTGGCGAGGAGTAGTGAAAATCGACTTTCAAATCGTCTCAATCTGACATCATCACCTCTAGGCCCTTACTGGTCTCTCTTCCTCGAAATTCATGCCATGAGACTGCATTAATGCTCATGTACCTACATCGAAAAAAATTTCATCATACTGTGTTGGGAGCAGACCCCTGAGCTCTAGCAAAGGTTGAGTTTAAATAAAATTTGTTGGGTGGACTTAACAACAAGTCCATTGGTTGGATTGGTAACAAGGTTCTAATGTTAGGGGAGAGGTCTCGGGGTCAAACCCGTAGGAATCCCCCTTTTATCTCTTTGTTATAACTTCATCCATATATGTTAATATATGGATTTTAAACCGTATATGTATTGATCCACCGTTTTAACCGTTGGCTAATATAAAACTATGCACCAACTTGAAATGACCCATGCACAATATTTCAGGGTAGGCTCACATCAAATTTTTCTTGCCAGAGTTTGTCGGGTCTCATTTGGATGTGACCATCGGTCAATCCTTTAATTTTTTTCCAAAGTTTGGTCACTGGCCCTCATTGGGAATTTTTGGAGTGCCACGTGGCACCTTCCAATTTGCTGAGCCTACCCAATAATCATTGCCACCCGTCACCTTGTCAGGATGTCCCATGATGGCACCTGGGTGGTTCCACATGGAACTCGCCAATTGACCCAAGTGGCCACCAAAAATACCTAATCAATGTGCCACATGGAAGCACGTTGAGCTTCCAAATGTCATACTGACATCATCATGATGTCATGCTAACGTCACCCTGTATGGAGGGCGATAACGTCAGTTGTATAGATGATGACATCAACGTTGAATTTTGACTAAGTTGATCACAACTTTGATTGACCATATATTCTTCGTTCTGACTCCGTTTGAGGTATCATTTGTGCCATTGGAAAGCTTGCAATGAGATCTTCAACTTGGCACTTTTTTGTTGATATTTGAGGACTTTGAATTTTTTTCCCCTTTATATCTTCCTGGATCATTCCTCCCCACTAAGAAGCTTTTCGGCCTCCAAAATCCTCATCAACCAACAAGAAAGTGAGGTAATTTCTCCCTCAATTTCTCTTTCTCAATCCACCATAATTTTTCTTGGATGTGTTTGCTTCAGGCCCACTCGAATATATTCTACATCACCCCTGCGTGAAATCCTTGTGCTTCTGCCTAGGATGATATATTCCTTTAACTCATCCAAGTACTCAAGAGAAAATTTGTCCACTGAAGGTACTAGAACACTCTCCCTTTGATCCATGATCATTGGAGGCTCATAAATTTTCAGGTTCTCTATGTTGACAACTGAGTATATCTGCATGTATGGTGGTAGATCGAGGCAAACAACATATGTGCCAATCTTCTCTAGGATGGTGAAGGGTACATATATGATGGGCTTGAGATTCTTTCCTTCTCCCTTCAATCGAACTCTGCTGATGTAGAGCCACACTTGATCTCCCAATTGAGACTAGTGATCAACTGTGTGCTTATTATACCACAACTTGGGATGTTCGTTGTCATAGCCTTAGAGAAAATGAACCATTTTTTTGTTAACAACCTTTATATGTCTGTCGGTCTATGGATGGAAATAATTACTCCTCTCCAGCACGGTGTCCATCATTCTCCCCAAAATTTTTCAAGGAATCAAGTGTCTCGATCCGAGATAATGGTTGTGGGCAGTCGAAAGTGGACCCATACATGCTAAAATAAAAGATGAGCAGTTTTCTCAACAATGATATGTTTTTTACATGGAATCAAGACAAATTTCTTGCTAAACCTATCCACTACTACATGAAAGTAGTCATGACCCATTTTTGACACAGGAAACCCCCCTACAAAATCAAATGAGATACTCTTCCAAGGATGAGAAGGAACAATGAGTGGTGTGTACAACCCCAATTTTATATTAGTGGGATTAAAAATTCACAACACACACCCCTTTAAAATCATGATTACAATTACATTCATTCGAGGCAAAGATAACCTCAACAAACACATTACAATCCTCTCTACCCCAAAATTCCCAAATACAAGAGAAGTGTAAGCTTCTCCAATTAAATGCATTTTCTTAATGGTAGGAATGCAAGGTTTACCCAAATGGTAGAATAGTTTGTCCCGCAACCAAAATATGTTTACCTACAATCCATGGATTAGCCTCTCAAATACATCTTTGAAGACTTCGTCAATAACATATTTTCCAACATAGCTAACATGAGCATTCTTCAAAACAATAGATGCAAAACTAGGAGGTATAAAAAGTATATCTTCTCTCATAGTATATGCAATGGTACTGGTTGCAACCTTGAATGGATGTTGAAGGTCTGATAGAGCTAGTATTGGTGTGGGGTTGATATTTTCTCCCAAAGTGTCGAAGGCCCTTTTCTGTCTTCCTCCCCACTGAAAGACATGTCTCATATCAAGCATTTCATTTTTATTTAAAGGATTAAGAATATCGAGAGAATTAGACTTATTAGGCTCTTTGGTTTTTACAATCGTAAGAACAAGGTTCTTACAAGTATGTATAGACCTCTTCATTTGACCTGCACTAATAAGTGATGGTTTAGCTTCCATGTTGTGAACCCTAACAATATATTCCACTCCATATTTTGTGATATGGTATTTGTTCTCTTTCCGAAAGAAGATTTATTTTATGTCATAAAGATAAGGACTCCATAGTACAATACCACATATAAAGGAACCACATCCAAATCAGCCTCATCTATTAACTTAGAAGCAATAACAAACCTCACTCTGCATTAACTAGTAACCTAAAGTTTTGCATTATCATGTACCCAACCAAGAGGGTAAGGTTTCTAGTGAGGTCTTTTGGTTAATCCCAATTTATTTACAATCTCTTCAGATATCAAGTTAACTTGTGAGCCCAAATCAAACAAAGTTTCCACTTTTGTGTGCTTTGTCACTAATCTTATGTGGAATAATTAACTTCTTCTTCATCATTTTCAAGTGATGGAATTTTAGAACTTGAACTAGCATGCAAGGAAACTTTACCTTGTAATCCAACTGTTGTAATATTTTCCTCATGACCTGAGTCAGAACCTAGGTCTTGTTGCACGGTAGCAACAATTTTCTACTTCCTTTTGCCACCAAATCGCTTCGGTCTTAACTCTGGATGCATCTTCCAACAATGCTCATCATCATGCCCATTTTTTTGGCAATGAGTGCAGAATGATTTTTCTCCCTCTTTCTTTGTTTTAGTTGTCCTCTCATCCTTTCCTTTTCCTTTCCTTTTGAAATGGTATTCTGAATGCTTGTGATCTTCCTGTACATTCTTCCCCATGTTTTCAAGGTGAGTTGCTTGCACACACACCTCATCTAAGTTTGTGGGATTGAACAATAATAATGTATGTCAAATAACTGTGAAGTGCACCAATATACTTCATCAAAGTTTCATGAGAATCTAAAGGAATAAATAATGCAAGTTCTTATTTCCTAAACTCCTCTGTGAAACTATGAACACTCTGACCTTTATCCTGTCTTAAATTTTTTCATTCCATCATGGTTTTTTGAACATAAACCAGTGGATAAAATTGTTTTTTCAACGCATATGTAAATTCAGACGATGAAGAAAGGAGATTACCATTATACTTACAACCTTTCTGAAGTTTTCTCTCCCACCATACAAGCGTTGTGCCTTCCAGTCGAAGAGAATCCAAATGAATCTTCACCTCTTCCTCTTCGATCTATTGTACACGGAAATAAACTTCGATTTGTATGATCTAATTATTAAGCTTATTTGCATTAACTTCTCCATTAAACACGAGAGAAATAAATTTCACATCTAGTTTCAACAATGGCTTTTTAGAAGTACTTGGATGAAAACTAGAATGATGAGAATGAGAGGAAGAGAAACAAGAGCTTGAACTTGATGATGGTAATGGAGGATCATGAGGGTCTTATCAATTTTCTTGGTTCACATTATCCTCTTCTTTAACTTTCTTCTTCTTCTCCTTCTTTTCCACTCTCTTCTCATAATCTACAAACAATTTTTCTACCATATCTGACATGCGGTAGAAAGCCTTGTGAAAATTCTTCTCATACTCTGTACGAAGTTCTTCATCTCCCATTTTCCATCTTCGATTCGCATGTCCAATCTCTGGGTTGAAATTCTTAAATTTCCCTTCACCTTCTATGAGCCTAGTCTTGGTAAGCATTCGCACTCGCAATTCAAGTCAAAGAAGATTTGTTTGATACCAACATGATCCAAAATATTTTCATCGATGACTTATTAAAATAATTACATTAAAGAGTGTAAATGAAAGATTATGTGCAACATCATTAAAGAGGACATAATCATGGAGACAAGATGAGAAGGAGAGAAAGAACACAATACATGATAACGAAATTCATCTCAAGAATGGACTATGTCTCTGGGCCCGCTTCGAAGTGGAGAGGATTTATATTATCTTAGCAATAAGAAATTGGCATAAATACATCATTATACCTCAAGTTTGAAAAATGACTTTCAAATCTGTTGCTCTAATGAAAAATCATACTGCACTAGTGAATTTTTGGCGAGGAGTAGTGCAAAATCGACCGTGAAATCATCTCAATCCGACATCGTCACCTCCAAGCCCCTGCTGGCTCTCTGCCTCAAAATTTGTGCCACCAGACTATATTAATGCTCCTATACCTGTATCAAAAAGTGTTTCGTCATATTGTGTTGGGTGCGGACCCCCGATCTCTAACAAAGGTTGAGTTTAAATAAATGTTGTTGGGAGGACTTAACAATAAGTCCATTCACTGGATTGGTAACAAGGTTCTAATGTTACGGGGGAGGTCTCCGGGTCAAACCCGCGGGCCTCCCCCTTTTATCTCTTTGTTATAACATAATCCATATATGTTAATATATGGTTTTTAAACCATATATGTACTGATCCACCTTTTTAATTGTTGGCTAATATAAAACTCCGTGCCAAGTTCCAGGGATGATTTTAAGGATGGAATTTTATTTTAAAATGTAGAAACCTTGGTGAATATTACTAATCCTTCATATGTCAACTATAAATGTTTGGCGACATTTTTTTTTAAATATTCAAATTTCTAAGTATTTTATATAGTTTTCATAAAATTTTGGCAATTTTTAAGGTAAAATAATTTTATCCTATAGAATTTGGGCGAATCATTTTTAAAATAACGAATCTCTTTTTTGGAAAAACCATGGAAAATTAGCCCATGTGCGAAATTTAGCCCCTAAAATCATCCATGGTGCCAACTTGATACACTATAAGGAAAATACCTTTTAGTGGAGGTTATAGTGGAGGTTTCTAGTGTTACAAAATTGGAAAAAATTGTCAAAAGAACCTCCGCTACAACATCTGTTATTGATAGCGAATGTTTTTGCAGATACTATAATGGAAGTTTATTATAACTAAAAAAATCTAGGCGTAGGGAGGTGTTAGCGGATGTTTACAAATTAGTATGTTTGTGTAAGGCACAAACACCAATGCGTACATAAACCTACAACACTAATGTTGTCCACTTAACTTCAAGCATTGGGGCAGTAAAATATGAAAGCACCGAGGCAGTAAAATATGAAAGCACCGGGACAGTAAAATATTTAAGCACATGGGCGCTTGTCTTATAAACATCAGGGCGTTAACATCAAAACACACTAGGAGAGTTAAAAATAATTAAGCATCAGGGATTTCTACATAGAACACATCGGTGCATTATTAATAAGAAGGCATCAATGATGTATAAAATAATATGCACCGGTGCGTTACAGGGAAAAATGCCCCGATGCATTAAAAATAAAAAGCACCAGTGCTTTTCAATAACAAACAAGCCCCAATGCTTATCGATAACTCAATAGCATCGATGCCTATCAATAATACATACACACTGGTGCTTCGTATAAGATCAATGCACCGATGGACAAATTTTTAATATAATTTTGTGGTATTAAATTAATATTGAAACTAGTGTTAATTGATTACATAAAAGCACCGGTGCAAATTTCATATGAAACACACAGGTGAGTTTTAATATTAAATGCACTGATGAGATTAATAATTAAAATACACCAAGAAACATCGACCTGTGATAGTGCAATTATTATTACTTTTTAATTCTATTATTTATCAAAAAAATTACATATATCTTATACTTTGATTATTGAATTTGGATATGATGTTTGGATTAATTTGTTATATCATCATATTTTTCATCTCTTCATTATAATATTTCGTCATCCATATATTTAATCAATGATGTAACATTTCATAGTGACATTGGACAACACAATAAAATAAATTAAAACATTTATTATTATATGAATAAGAGGGTCTTTGTCATATAAAATGGGACACTTATCAATAATCTCTTGTGTTTCAATTGGGACACTTTGTCCATTACATTAAACAAAAATGTCTGATTTTCACAGACAATTATTTCAAAAAATTACAATTGCAACTTGCATTGATATCCACATATATTGTCATCATTCTTCATTGGAATTGTTGTTAGTTCTCGAGATACTTCCATGCCTTGGGTTATTTTGGTGAATGTTTGGTTGATTGTCTCGATTGTTTTGTTCTTATTGAAGTTCCATCTACAAACATAAAAATAAATTGTAATGAGTCTATCTACATTGGCGAGAATAATGAAAATTGAAATAAATAATATACATGAATGTAAATTGAAAAGTGACATACCTCCAAAGCAAGAAGTGACTCATGAATCATACACATATCTCCAAAATCAAATCCCATGCCTTGTTTCAACAATTCTTTTGTTGGCTCAGTTCCATACTTTGTTTCCTGCATGTTTTATACCCCATAATAAATCATAGATTTAATATAAAGTATTATTTTTGTTTCATTAATTATAAAATGATGGAAGTAATACAACATAGATTATACTTGTTAGCACCATAAGTCACCTCTGGATTGCGGCAGAGGTAAGCCTGATACCCATCAGTTTTTTTTCATGAAAAGTAAATATAAAGGTGGTCTAATGGACGCAGACTTAGGATGGTATCATTCTAACTCAGAAAACTGGATCGGAAAGAACAAGCAGATGAGGTCTTGGTCTAACTTCAGTCAGTAAGTTGTAGTAAAGGTGAGTAGGAGGAAGAATTTTGTGGGAAAAATGCAAAAGTATGCCATAGACACCAGGTCTTCCAGCAGCCCGGGAGGAAAGAATTAAAGACAAGATCTTCTTGAATTCAACTCTCAAAGAAACTGAAAGAAAACATAACAACATTATAATCAAACATTCATCATAATACAGTCACAATAATTTACCTGAATCAATCACTTATGAACTCTTTCAATATCAGAGGAAAATAATATGGAGTAAGAAAGTTGGCTATCATTAAACAAGAAGTCTCAAATGCATATACATACCACAGAACCAGAATGTTCATTAAAACTTTACAATACGAGAGAATTTCTCTACCATCGACCCTTAACAAAATATCAAAACTGAGTATTGATACTCAGAACAACCTGCCAACACCAGGAGTGTGACCTAGCTATAGCAATAAAAGCTTTTCGTCTGTATCTTCTTCTGTCAGGCTGCACTGGCACTCCTCTGTCAAATGCAAGATCAGATCGGTATGGCTCTGGAAGGGAAATCCATCCACAAGGATACCACAGGCTGATCACTCCATAACCTCCATGCCTTCCATTTATGGATTGAGCCGAGGTTTCAACCACCTGCTCAATTTACATTAACTTCTTTCCCCTGGAGAGTGGGCGAGACAAAATTCTCAGGTGACAACCACGTGCCTCCTCTCCAAGGCTTGGAAACTAGCCTCCTTTCCTCTGGCCCCTCCTTAATGTAACACAGGGCCATGACCTTGTGATAATGAAATCTCGACATTTCATGTTTTGGGTGTTTTCATATGGCTCACCTTCAGATTTCTCGATATCAGAATCGACGAAATCGCTTATCTGACCGATGATCAGATATGCTTCTCAACCAAGGACTGTGATGCTTCCTCTGGACTCTGAAATAGTCCTTTATACGCGACTACGGGTCGTATGCTCCTCCTAAACCTACTTTCGCATGACCACGGGTCGTGACCTAGCACCTATCTCCAAAGGCACTTCATGATTTCTCCTTTTGGGGATTCCTACATGGTAGAATTCAGAATTCTCGATCCACAAAACCACAAAATATTTGATCAAGCATCACGTGCTCCTCTGGTTTGGATGGCCCAGATCATTTCACAACTTTGCTCTTTGTGACATTTGTTTGTGGCTCAAATCAAAACCCCCGAAACCCAATTCTGCGACATTTCTTAATCCACTGCCACCTGTCCCTTTGCATCGAACGACCTTGATTAACATCGACATTTTAGGAATCAGGGCTTCGTGCCTTGCTCCATGTTGAAATCTCCAAAACGCAAAATCATGATTTCTCTTATTTGTTTCCACGTGCTCCCCTAGTTGGATGGCTCAGATCATTTCGTGACTTTGCATTTTGCGAGTTTGCATTGTGTTCCATGCTGAAATCTCTGAGACACAAAATCACGATTGCTTGGATCGAGAGACATGTGTCCTTTTGAAATGAATGGCCCAGATTATTTCATGATTTTTCATTTCGTGAATCCTCATGAATCTTCTCTTTGACTGCTCCACTCCGCGAGTTAGCGAAATGATAATCTTGTGCCATGTGTCCTTCCCAGGATCAACGGATAGGATTAGCCTCGCAATTTTAGAACTCTGACGCTATACTTCATGCAACTTTGTGATCCCGATCGCCCGATGGTTGTCGATCCGATCTACCTGATGGATCTCTGCCACCAAAAGTTGATCATGCTCTCTCACTTGATATGAGTTGATATCAGACTGCTTCAAGTGTTGCACCTGGTTCTCATGAATGAGGCCTGCGAATACTACTTTGGAGGACTGACTGAGGGTTCAGGAAAACGAAAGGATCAGTGACAGAGGTAAGGAGAAATGTGATCGAACTTAGAGAAAAAAAAAAGGCTTAGGGATGATAATTCTCAGGCAGCTAACCATGAAAAATAGTTCTATCAAAAAGGTGGAAACAAACAATAGGAAAATTACAAGTCGTGAGGAAAAACTTAAGATCGGGTCTGGAAAAACAGGAAAAACAGGAAAAATTACAGACCTAGGTAAAAAATATAGACTCACAAGACCTTGAAAAGTTTATGTGATAACATTTGGCTCCACAAAGGATGGCATGCTCCCTGTGAGCTGCAAAGAACCAGTATTTCCAGTGCCTTAGTTGTTGGGCTATGGAGTCTAGCTCAAAACTTTCACAAAAGAAAATAGGGAAATATGTACACTGCTTTACCTAAAAATGAAAATAAACACATGGGCTCTAGAAAATAGCTTATTTATGTACAATCCTAGGCTAACTGGTTTTTACAAAACACTAGGTGAAAGCAAACTTCCACCATAGCCACCCAGATTGCTCGGTAATATAATCCTTCTCTTCACTGCAAATGATCCACAAAAGGTAAGGGAAGTATGAAAACATAATGTGAACATGATTTGGAACACCAACCATACCCCTGAGTGATGATAATATGAATAACCTTGTAGGATCCAGTGCTTTTGGAAAATGTAGCTCCATATACAACCCCATGGGGTCACACAATTTATAATCAGGAAAGCTCAACTGGCAAGAAATTACCTCCTGCGCTTCCTGGTTGCTCACCCATCATTCAATGTTCTCAGAGTGTACATGTGGGTAGAGGACTGATGTGGGTCGGTTGATCCCAGGTGATACTTTCTCATTTGTAGGTTCAAGATAGGAGATAAACTACACCTTTAGCTCTTCCATTTCTCCCTTGTCTACTCCGATAACATCTGCTAGATGAGAGCAAGAAGTCGCTTCATGTATATCCATGGATGGTTCTTTCTCTCTATCATGCTACTCTTGGTAGGATCTTTCACTTTCATAAGATGATTGGCAGCCTATGCTTTCTGCTTCTGAATACTCTTCAGGGGTAGGTGAGCGCGTAACTCTTCTATCTTGCAAAGAGAAAATAACGATATCTTGATTCTTTTCTTCAACTATTTCTTCTTTTAAATATGAGACAACATGTGAACAGGGGGCAGAAAATAATGCATCCATAGTTATTCCATCATCAACGCTATCATCAATCACATATGGAAGGACTTCTTCTTGGGAAATAGAGAGAGAAAACTTTTCATCCGTATTGGCAAGATACTCACTTTCGTTCTCGCTTTCTCTCTCAATCAGATCTTTACCAGACTCATCACATGAGGAACACTCAATCAAATGCAGAATGTGGAGTGCAAACCACTTACAACAATCATCAAAAATAAGATGAGCCGGGCAAATCTTTCCGTAATATGAATTAAAATCATTGTGAGAATCCTTCAAAGAATGGATACTAGCAGTAGGGAGAGATAGACACCATCCAAGAGCATATTTTTCTAGATAAAAACAGAACATCTTGATCCATACATCCTCATGAAATAAACCATGTTCAAGCATGTATGCATGAAATTTTAATAAGTGCTCACCAGGATGGTCATGCTTGCTTCCTCTAAATCTCAGAAGATAATCATCCCATTCGTTTGTAGCCAACACTGGATGTGGATAACCATATATGGCTAAGAAATTGAAAGGGGAAAACTTCTGAACCAAGATAGCTGAGAGATGTGGCTCCTCCTTTTCTCCTTCATGTCTTTCCCCAAGATCAGTTTCACAATCACTATAATCAGGAACCATGGAAGAGCTCTACTTTTCTTCCTCCTCGTTGGGATATCCATCAAAATCTGTTTGTTCTTGGTTAGTATCTGACATCACTTCTTCATCATAAGCAGGGCTACCAAAAACCTTTGTTCCAAGGACTGGAATATCCTTTGCATTTTCTCTGTAAGAGCGACGAGAAAAATTTTCCTTCAATCCCTCCATCCTTGCAGAAAGAGATTTTACCAGCTCCATCAACTCCTCCGAGGCATATCCTTCATTCTCATGGCTTCCGTCCTCATAGCTTTCATCCTCGCAACTTTCATCCTCACAAATTTCATTTGAAACAATCATACCTTAAACACAGTCTTTATATTCTTCACAACAATTATGACAAATTAACTTGGAAGAATAAAACTGTTGACAATGTCTATTGAAAGTTGCATGAAACTCTCTTAGGGAGGGGATGCTAGCAGGGGGCAGGGATCGAAACCAGTCACGACCATCCCCACCTAATGAGAACATGAACATCTTCATTAATACATCCTCATGATATATCTCCCACTGATGCATGAGTTCATGAAACTCACGAAGATGCTCAGCAGGATGGTCATCTTTGTGTCTTCTAAATATAGGAAAATAATCACCCCATTCATCCACAATAGGGACAACATTAGGAAAACCAGGAACAAACAGAAAAATTAAAGGGAGAAAACCTTCGAGCCAAGATTTTTTCCATTTTGAACCAGTGGATTCGCTAGGTGAATGATATGTAGAATGAGTGTGTATGGTCTTTGTCCACCATCAAATACCAACTCCGATCATTTTGTTCTTCCAGGGGCTACCAGGTGTAGCTAGAAGTATTCAAACTGAAACAACAGAGCCGAGACAGTGGAATTTCCACAGTGGAGTCACCAAGTGTAAGTTGCAATCTTCAGAAGGTTCTGAATTCTGATGCACCTTCAGAATCAAAAGTTCATTGTCGTTCTACCCAGGGAAAATCCTCAATTCATCCCCGACAACGACACCATAAATGTTAGCACCAGAAGTCACCTCTGGATTGCGACAGAGGTAAGCCTGATACCCATTAGTGTTTTGTCATTAAAATAAATATAAAGGTGGTCTAATGGACGCAGACTCAGGATGGTATCGTTCTAACTCAGAAAACTGGATTGGAAAGCACAAGCAGGTGAGGTCTTGGTCTAACTTCAGTCAGTAAGTTGTAGTAAAGGTGAGTAGGAGGAAGACTTTAGTGGGAAAAATGTAAAGGTATTCCATAGACATCAGGTCTTCCAATAGCCCATGAGGAAAGAATTAAAGACAAGATCTTATTGAAGTCAACTCTCAAAGAAATTGAAAGAAAATATAACAACATTATAATCAAGCATTCATCACAATGCAGTCACAATAATTCACGTGAATCAGTCACTTATGAACTCTTTTAATATTGGAGGGAAATAAGATGGAGTAAGAAAGATGGCTATCATTAAACAAGAAGTCTCAAATGTGTATACATAACTAGAGAACCAGAATGTTCATTACAAATTTACAATACAGGAGCATTGCTCTACCATCGACCCTTAACAAAATATCAAAACTGAGTATTTATACTCAGAACAACCTGCCAACACTAGGAGTGTGACTTGGCTATAGAAATCAAATCTTTGCGTCTGTATCTTCTTCTGTCATGCTACACTTGCACTCCTCTGTCAGACGCAAGATCAGATCGATATGGCTCTGGCAGGGAAATCTGTCCACAGGGGTACCATGGGCTAACCGCTCCAGAGCCTCCAAGCCTTCCATTTATGGATTGAGCCGAGGTTTCAACCACCTTCTCAATTTACATTAACTGCTTTTCCCTGGAGAGTGGTCGAGACAAAATGCTCAGGTGACCACCACATGCCTTCTCTCCAAGGCTCAGAATCTAGACTCCTTTCCTCTGGCCCCTCCTCAATGTAACCCAGGGCCATGACCCTATTCTAATGGCATCCCGACATTTCATGTTTCAGGGGTTTTCATATGGCTTACCTTCATATTTCTCGATATCAGAATCGACGAAATCACTTATCTGACCGATGGTCAGATCTGCTTCTCAACCATTAACTACGATGCTTCCTCTGGACTCTAAAATAGTCCTCTATACTTGAATGGGGGCCAGATGCTCCTCCTAAACCTTACTTTCACATGACCACGGGTCGTGACCTAGTGCCTATATCCAAAGGTGCTTCAGGATTTCGCCTTTCAGGGATTCCTACATGCTAGATTTCAGAATTCTCGATCCACGAAACCATGAAATCTTTGTTCAGGCACCACATTCTCCTCTAGTTTGGATGACCCTGATAATTTTGCGACTTTGCGCTTTGCAACATTCATTTGTGGCTCAAATCAAAACCCTCGAAACCCAGTTCCGCGACATTTCTTAATCCACTACCACCTGTCCCTTTGCATCGAACGACCCTGATTAACATCGACATTTTGGGACTCGGGGCTTCGTGCCTTGCTCCATGTTGAAACCTCCTAAATGTGAAATTGTGATTTCACTTATCTGTTGCCACGGGATCCCCTAGTTGGATGGCTCATATCATTTCGTGACTTTGCGTTTCATGATTTCTCACTGTGTTCCATGCTAAAATCTCCGAGTCACAAAATCACGATTGCTTGAATCGAGCGACACGTGTCCTTCTGAAATGAATAACCTAGATTATTTCATGATTTTGCATTTCGTGAATCCTCATGAATATTCCCTTTGACTTCTCCACTCTGCGAGTCAGCGAAATGATAATCTTGCGCCATGTGTCCTTCCCAGGATCAACGACTAGGATTGGCCTCGCGATTTCATAACTCTGATGCTATACTTTGTGCAACTTTGTCATCTCGATCGCCCGATGGTCGTCGATCGGATCTTCCTGATGGATCTCTGTCGCCAAAAGTTGATCATGCTCACTCTCTTGATCTGAGTTGATATTAGACTGCTTCAAGTGTTGTGCCTGGTTCTCACGAATGAGGCCTGTGAATACTACTTTGGAGGAATGGTTAAGGGTTTGTTAAAATGAAAGGATCAACGACAGAGGTAAGGAGAAATGTGTTTGACCTTAGAGAAAAAAAAAAGGCTCAGGGTCGATAATTCTCAGCCAGTTAACCATGAAAAATAGGTCTATCCAACAGGTGGAAACAAACAACAGGAAAACTACAAGCCGAGAGGCAAAAACTTAAGATCGAGTCTGCAAAAAGAGGAAAAACAGGAAAAATTACAGACCTAGGTAGAAAATATAGACTCACAAGACCTTGACAAGTTTATGTGATAACGATACTTACAAATTCGACAATGAATTTTTGATATACCAACATATACTCACAACCATTAATTAACCCAATGTCAATCAATTTTTCTAATGGATCTTCTTTGTATGTTATCACTTGTTTGAAGACATTCAAGGATGGTTGTTGTAAAACAACTTAAAATATACAAAAAAAAAAACTTAAGCTGTTATAGGAAAATAACAATTACTCACAAACTTTGCTATTAACCCTTTTTTTCCTTATCGCCCAGTTTTATGTGCAGAAAGAGTTCCATTTTCTTTTCTTTTCTATAAGAGAATATTTGAAAATTAATATTTAATGTATAATTAATTATTTGTACCTAATAGAAAAATTCAATGATTACATACATTTGAAGCACGTTGTCATTGAGGTAGCTCCTCCTGCGATGCAATTATGTTCAATTCTTTGACCATCTCCTTGTACATTTTTTTGGAAATTCCTACTCGCATATTTTGGGTATCAGCGCATTGGTCCTCTGGGATTTTCATAATTTTCCTAAAAAAATAACATGAAAATAAATTATTTTTATATTGATATATGAAAGTTAAATATCACAAAATTGATATGTTAATAAATGAATACTTTGTAATATATATATATATATATATATATATATATATATATTCTGAAAAAAAAGTGTTTTTAGGAATGTTACTTTTTGAATGATTCTTTTTTGTTGTTGTATGTTTTTGCTATTTCAAGTCTGACAGGTCTCATTGACCATTTCTCTGGAAAGGCTTCCTATAATTTAAATATAACTCGGTTCTTGGAATCATTGGATTTATTTCTATATTGTAAGTGGAAAGTACATTTATACATTCATTCCACTATATCCCTCATAGTTTTGTAAAATCCTCCCCCCCCCCCTTTGATTAATCTCCAACACCACTCCAGATGAGCTAAGGACCAATTCATCATCATTTACATCTTCTATATTAATTAATTTTGGTTTGTTATGATGACATTTTGTTCCCTCGTTGTTGGTTGTTGTAGAACATTAAATGTATGTGAATTAATAGATTATTTGAAACATGTCATCTAATATTCATAAGTATATTACTAATGAAAATTAAAAAACAAAAATCATATTGAATAGTATATATTCATTCACCTGATTCATCCCTCTACAAATTTTCTATCAAGATTTTATGCTCTTATGCACTTGGATCATAAATAATGTTATCAATCTTCCTCATTGTGTGGCCCTACATGACACGCACTAACCCATACATATTAGTTAAACTTACATATAGTTCAACCATATTAATTTTGGATAGAATTTAAAGAGAACCTGCCTTTTTTGTTTTTCTATATGTGTCATCACTGTGTCGACCAAAACTTTTCTTATTTGAACTCTTCTCACTCATATTTTTATCAATATACAACCTGTATCATTCAATACATAAATTATTAAATATATTTTATAAATAAATCACATAATTTTCAACGAAAAAAAATCGTTGTAACCAATGTGCTTTTTATATACAAAGCACTGGTGCATTCCATACAACAACATGCACCGAACAATTTAATTTCTTTTTTAAAATATTGTGAATTACAACAGTGTGATATATATAGAAGACATCCCAACAACTACAATAGAAAACAAAAACATAGAAAGAAAATTAAACATTCATAAAAAAAACCAATAGAAAAATTACACACCGATGAGAAGAAAAATTAAAAAAAATTAAAAAAATAATGTGACAACATTTTCTGTGTTGTTTATATGAGAACAACGATGATATTGTTTTTTATGCACCATATTTTTTTATTTTTATTTTTTAATCTGGCTTAATCAGTGCGTTCCTTATACATAAATGCACCGATGCGTTTTTGTTGAAAAGGCGCATTGGAAAAGCTGAAAATGTTAAAAAAAATGTCAAATCAGAAACCATTTAAAAAAATAAAATAAAAAGGTAGAGGGATGACTATGTTTGGGATCTCATGCAATAAGTGGTCTCTTTGCATCACATGCCAAACACTTATATATAGAAAACCAAACCCATTAGATCTAAAATACATAAAACGAAAAACCCGAATTCTGAAGTGATAGAGAGAGTTAAAACCTAGGGTAAAATTTTGCATTCATGTAAGCAAAAAAAAAGGGTTTAAGGTAAGTATGAATTATTTATTTATTTATTTTCTGAATGTAGGGTTTTGAGTGAATCACCATACTCTTCAAATCCCGATTTTCTGAATATTTCTATTGTTCCAATGTATTCTTCTACTCCATAGTGCTCCCTGATATGTCTCTCTTCCAAATATGTCTCCTGTAAATTTTGGCAAAATAATGAAAATATTGAATACCTTCTTAATATTAAAAAAACTTTATGAAAAGGGTTTAGAGTGAATCACCATATCCTTCAAATTCTCATATTCTGAATAATACTGTGGTTCCAAAGTATTATGCTCCTCCACAGTGTTCCTCTGTATGTCTCTCCCCTGATAAAATTTTGCAAAATAATGAAATAGTGAATAACGTTTTAGTATTTAAATGACTTTATGAAATTCAGTTCCCGCTCTTTTTTTAATTGTTTAAAAAATCACGTTTTTTTTCTAACTTTTTCAGAACGACGGTGAGTTTATGTAAGATGCACTGATGTGACCAGATTACATTTTGCACTGGTGTGTCCATATTATTTGACGCACCAGAGACATATAATTGTTTTTTATTAACAAAATCTAGAAACACTGTGTGGTTGTTTTTTCAACGCACTGGTGCTTATTGCTAATATGTGCACTGGTGCATTTGTGGTTTATAAGCACACTGAGATGCTTTTAAAGTTATTTGAACTTTTATTTGCACATGAAATAGTATATTCATCTCAAATAGTATACATTTTACATTTTATGTTGCCTTATTCTTAAAAAATGGTTTCAAAACTATATTCAAACTCAGATTTTGGTATGGTCCTCGAAATTTATTTTATATATGTATAGGAAAATGTATTGCTAATTTTGTTGAAATGCAGGGAGAAAATCTTATTATATGATCAAATTGTAAATTCTTCAAATTCCATCCCATTCCATATTGTTCAAAGTCCATTGCGGAGTTCTCCCTTTCCATCTCTAGTGAGTTTAAATTATTTTATTTATGTTTCGATTATCTCATTGAATTGTTTTTTTATTCATGTCAATCTGAATAAAAATGTACCCAAATTTGCAGGATCCTAATTCAGAATCGAGTTTAGATGCAGAAAATATTCCAGTACCGGTTCAAAAATGTCGGAAGATATTATCAGGAGAAACATACCACAAGCAGTTGGTATATGAAAATGGACAGTTGCTTTACCCTACAAATTGTGATATTCCATCTTCCAAGCGCAATCCTTGGTCGAGGATGGTAATAATTGTTTGGTATAATGTAATTTGAGCAAACAAATTATTGCATTGTGTTTACTAATATCATCAATGTACTAATGTTCAATATTTTTTAAATTAGGATTCTTCTGATGATGAGCGAACTACCTACCATCTTCTATTGCACCCCACAACAATGTCAACCCGAAAGAAGGATGCAATGAGAGAACAACTCAGAGAGGAAGCATACCAAGAATAGTTGAATCAACCACCTATTCAATTCCCACTATGTCCAAATTCACCAATTAGGAATGACTACAACAATAGTAGTTCTTCAGAAGTTGGAAATGGAGATAATCAAAAGTGGTTGGTATGGATGATTACTTATGGGATACAACTTCCATGGAGACAATGTTGTTAGACACATTCCAGAATGATGAGCTAGGGGATAATGCTCATATCAATGATACCATTTTTGAAAGCCTAAAATATTCTTCCACCACCCCTCTCTTTGGACCTAGTGTTCGATCAAAATCTACCTAGCTTGGGACAATAATGTTACTTTACAACGTGAAAACAAATTTTGACATGTCAAACACATGTTTCTCAGAAATATTGAGGTAATTGACCAACAAGTGCCTTATATTAATTTTGTGAAATCTTGTCACAATACAATCAACATTATAAATGGTTTCTTTTATAAACGTTAAATGACCTTGTACATTAATTCTATTACCCACTAATTGCAAGATATTCAAAGATAAGGTTCGTCCTAGTGATAATGTTTTTCCCGGTAGCTACAAAGAGGCAAATCAATTGTTGAAAATGTTGGGTGTTGAGTATATATCATATCATGCATGTTTAAATGGTTGTATTCTATATAGAGGAGAATATGCATACAAAGAGACATGTATGAAATGTGGGCATGACAGGTACCATAAATCAAATAAAAATGGTAAATCACATGGTTCTCCTCATAAGATATTGAGGCACATTCCTATAATCCCAAGGATTCAAAGGCTCTTTCATTGCAAAGAATTAGCTATGTTGCAGGGCTAACATGTCTCACACAGAAGTGAGTCAGGAGTTATGTGAATCACAACAGATTCAATATCCATGAAGCATATAGAGAATACATGGCTAGAAAAATTCAATGATGAAGTATGAAGTCTACGACTCAACATAGCAATGGATGGCATGAACCCATATTCCCTCCAAAATACCAACTATTCTGTTTGGCCTGTAGTAGTGATCAATAAAAATACCCCCCCATGGTTTTTCATGAAGAATGAACATCTTATGTTAGCTCTTATATTCCCTGCTAGAAGATAAGTGAAGAATATGGATTTCTACCTATAACCATTGGTAGATGAATTGAAGGAATTATGGGAATGGATACATGTATACGATGTATCAAGATCCATCGCAATAGAGAGGATTTTTGCATCGTATGGCATATGTGCTTACACCACACATGATTATCCAGGCTTAGGAGTTTTCTCTGATAGTTAACATATTTATTGATTTGTTTATATACACAACAATATTTATTTGCATATTTTATTAGTTTTGATTGGCATTCTATTCTTAAACGCTAACGTGTTATGTATACAATAATTTTGCAGGTCTTGTAACAAAAGGCTATCATGGATGTAAATGTTGTGGAACTTCTATGAAGGCTAGGTGGTCCAACCACCTACAAAATCCAATGTACAATTGCTAGAGGGTATTCCTCCTAGAAGAACACCCTTATAGAAGAGAAACATCTGCTTTCAATGGTAAACCAAAGAGAACCCAAATGCCTAGAATAATAACACTAGTAGAGTGGCTTAGAGAATATGAGAGAGAGAAGGAGAAGGAGATTACAGAAATGTTCAATTCAAATGGGGAGCCTATGTTCGATGATCCATAATTATTCGATGCCTATGTTGAGAAATTTCACATTGGGATGAAAAGGAAATATATCGTTTATGAGCTTCATTATTGGGATCATATTAAGATTTCCCACTTACTATATCCCATTCATATATTTAAAAATGGTTCATCTTTTTTATGGAGGAACATATCATCAAAAGAAAGTGACACATTGGATGTGAGGAGAGATCTTGTTTCTTCTAAAACTAAAAATAAACATTGGCCAAGACAAGAAAGTAGAGGAGAGGCTGGTCCCTCTTGGTCTTTCAAAGAAGGTGATGTCCCATGGATTTTGAAGAAAGAATATCTTTCTTTGGCAAACAAAGTTATATTGGGTGTGAAGGTTCCTTCTTTATATGGGTCTTCCCTACAACATTGCTTCACTATGCATCAAGACCATTTGTCGGGGTTGAAATCATATGACCATTTGAACCTTCTAAAAGTACGACGTATGTCAAAAATATGATTTTGTCATTTGTAATTTTTATTTTTATGCCATGGGATAAAACATAATTAATTTTTTATGTGTTTCCTTTGTAGTGTCATTATCCTCTGATCATGTGTGAGTGTGTGAACCATGATTTCCCCCATGACCTAAGGCGTGCCATATCTAAATTATATGCATTTGTATGTTAGATCACATCAAAGGAGATTCATATGCCTAGGATTCCACAGTGGTTTCAAGAGATAGATGAGATTGTTTGTATGCTTGAGAAGGAACTACCACAAGGATTCATGGACTTGCTGGTTCATCTTCTAGTTCACCTAGTAGATGAGGTTGAATTTGTCGAGGTGGTATCCTATCGTTGGATTTTTTTTTAGAGAGGTACATGAAGAAATTGAAATGATTTATTCATCAAAGGATAAACCTGAGGGCTCTATGGTAGAGGGGTACATATCATATGAGTCTTTCTATTATGCCAGTGAGTACATCAAGAAGATCGACAACACACTAGATGTAGTGATTTGGGACGACGAAAGGGATGAAGACAAAAGAGAATGGGAGCTTCTCCAAACAAATGGAAAAATGCACTTGATAAATAGTAAGTGACTTATCGTTTGTCAAATTTCTACACAATAACTATTCACACTGAACTTCATAATGTATATTTTCATAATCTCATAAGTACTATATGATGGTTTGATTTCATGAATACATCAGCAAATTCAAAAACTGATGTCATCAATAAATTCATTCTTTACAATTTGGAGGCAACACAGTCGTGGGTCGCATTGTACGAACAAAAGAGTAGGAAATGGGAAAGTGACAGGAAAGAATTCAGATGGTTGAATGGTAGAAGCATGCCTTATCTTGATCTTTTAAAAGAAAATATGCCAATGATATGCCCAAACAGTTGGGTTGATGAACAAGTCATAGAGAAATATGGTGCATCTGATCATTACCCATGTGAAGAATAGGATGCACTAAACATAGGGATTGGTTGCAACAACTCGATAATAATCGTTTTGTGTACATAAATTTTAACTTCGTAATGCACATTTGAATTGTAAGTACATCTATATTATTTTATATTTTAATAGTTGGGTTATTAGACACATATTGACACTATGATTTGTTCATTTTTTTATAGGTGCATTTGTTCCCATCTATGTGGGCATATGAACATCATTTTCACACAGAGGATGTCGATGAAAGACACATGATACAAGATCATGGAGTGGAAGTCGAGTTCAACCAATCTAGTCGTGCTAGCCACCGCAATCAAAACACCATACATGGGAAGTTAGGTTACACCAAAAAGATACAAGAGATCATTCGAGTGGACTTCTCTTCTTTCCAATGTGTTATTTTTAGGTGCAAGTGGTGGGACACTTTTGATTGGAATAATTTAAAGGAAGATCGTGATAGTGGGATGATATGTATCAACTCTAAAAAGATGTGGGATGAAGCTAAGGAGCCTTATGTTTTACCAAAACACTGAAACCAAGTATGTTTTTACCCAAATGTGTTGGATAGGGATTGGTGGTTTGTATTAAGACACGACTCTAGATCAAAACATATTTTTGAGAACAACAATATTATCATGCCAATTGAGGAAGATAATGAGGGTGATGACAATAGAGAGTGATATGTACATGTTTTATTTCATCTTTAATATTGTTGTTGTATATTTTTGTTATATTCTATATTTCACTCATTATATTGTTTTTTATTCATCTTCTGACTGAAGAAATGTTAAGTTAATTATAACAAATCTTTGAACAATTTTAGTTGGTTAACAATTGGTTTGATGCGTAATGTGTTTGTCTTTCAAATTATTTTTGATTGCATGGAATTTTTGTTATTTGAACATATTTATATGTCATTGCAAATATTTAAAAATGTTTCATCTTCTTTAAGTATTTCCAATTGTGAAATCCTAAAAAATGTTATATGTGCAGTTGAACTTTTAATGGGATATGAAATTCTACTTTTTTATGTTGATATAATTAGATATAAGGATATGGTTGATATGCATGTTTAATAGTACAACATTTTTGAGGATATGTTAACATCATGATTCAAAAATTGAGTTTATGTTCATTTATTTTGTAGATTTAAAAGTAAGATTAACAAAAAAAAGTAGTTTATAATTAAAAAATTAAATTTATAACCTGAATTTATGATAATTTGGTTTTTATCTAAATTAGTGTTTGTTAGTTTACATACTTTTATCATTGATTTTGAAAATATTTATAAAATTATGCCCCCAATGTTGAGTAAATCCACAATTAATGAAGTAATATTTTAAAATTTAATAGCAATCAACTTACGTAATAATCACACAAATAAGAATATGAAGATTTGCATCCATAAAATTTTAAAGCCAATAGAATGCTTATCATTGGAGATCATAATTTTTTTATAATAACAATTTTTAGTGTAGAAGAGTCTATTAAAAAAGAGTAATTTGTACAATGAAAAATAATATTTATTCATATGTAATTTGTTTTTTGAATTTTTTTGTTTGTTAGAATGAATATGTATAATGAACTATCTATGCAATTATAGTTTCAACCATATTGAACTTTGTAAATTATAAAAATAAACCTAATGATGATAACCATCTTATAACAAACATAAAAAACATCTAAAATACACATTTATATTCTCTAGCTAACATCATCTAATTATATATACCTCTAGCACATATAAACATCATTAATTAGCTAGCACACATATCTAATAATTTAACAGGGCATCATCATTGTGATGACATCTAAAAAAAGAGAAGCATTTTCTAACATCATCATCACACACATCCAACAAGCATCATTTAACATCCACATCTATCAAGAACATTTAACATTAAACCTATCTAACATGACCTAAAACTGTACACATCAATATCAACATATAAATTAATTAAGTATATCATCTTGATCAATAGGAAAAATGCACGTCTAATGAACAATGTTATAACATACACATCTATCAAACACATTTAACATCCAAAACTAACATGACCTAACAATATACACATCAACAACAACATATAAATTAAGTACATCATCAACATGATCAATAG
>ML782497.1:738923-757440 GCA_009831015.1 Picea engelmannii | reverse complement strand
TGAGGTACCACTTCATACGATCCACCTTGGAAGATGGACATTTGAAGTTGGAAAAGATACACACTAGCTAGAATCCTGCAGACATGTTAACAAAGGGAGTAACCAGGGAGAAACTGAGTTCCTGCTCAGTTTCAGTTGGTCTTAAAGAATGAAGATGAAGACGAGAAATTTGCCAGGTCCAAGAAGGTTCAAAGTCCAGCATATACAATAGTGGTGGAGTTGTTGAGATCAGTGTCCAAGTGGGATATTGTTGGTTGTGGAGCATGATTATCTTCCTAATTGAGAGGTCCTTGCTTTCAGTCGTGTTTATACCCCATGAAGTATTTACACCCCAGAAGTATGTACACTCTTCCATGCGGGGGAGTGCAGAGGGGGGGTACCCCCTCTGTGGGGTCCGTGGGGGATATCCCCTCGTATGGGGGGTCTGGGGGAAAGTGGGGGTTCCAAGGCAGCGTTCCCCGATGGGGGTTCAGGGGCGAAGCCCCCGAAAGAAAAATTTCCTTGTAAATGTATATTGTAATTTCATTGTAAATCTGGACCGTTCATTATAAGGTCGCAGATCTAATGGTAGAGATTATGTTAGGGTTTTTTTCCCTAGAAGGCAACCCTCTTTTATGAGGGAAATGTATTGCGGCTATGATTGATGGCGAATATTGTATTCTAAGAGAGGAGACTGTGAGAGAAAGAAGAGGAAGTTACAACGAGTTTTGCTATAGGTTGTATCCCTTCATTTGCTAGATAATAATAAAGGAAGGGCCTGGAAATTTCTCTGGTGGATGTAGACCACACTGGGTGAACCACATAAATCTGTGTCTCTCTTGTATTGTGTATCTTCTGTGTTTTGTTTCTGCATTTGTTTTTATTTTATTGCTCCACGGTCCTATTTTTATAACAATATGATGGAGGATGAATAGGTCCTGCTTGCTCCTCTAGGTGGGGTGAAAGAGGAGGATGAGGAATAGGTTCAGAATTCTCATATAGGTGAGGTGAAAGAGGAGGATGAGGAATAGGTCAGACATGCTCTTCTAGATGAGGTGAAAGAGGAGGATGAGTAATATTTATGGCATGCTCATCTAGGTGAGGTGAAAGAGGATGAGGAGGAATATGTGATGCCTCCTCATGATCTGGGTGAGGTGAATGAGGATGAGGAGGATGTGGAGAAGGATGATCACGACCACCCTCATCAATCGATGGGGTATTGGACGAATGGGCCATACTAAAAGAAGAGTTGTGCCTATCATTAGGATCCCTCCTCGCTGCTAGCAGCCTGAAAAATCCAACGATATGATGCATAAGAGGAATCAAATCATGCAACATATCCCTTCAAAACTACAAGAATGTATGATCTTCCCTGATGTCTCGCATTAGGGCAGGTCAGACTCCCACCGTATTCAAAAGTTTAGAGAGTTAGTCACCCAACTCCAACTTGAATCTAGTATCGGGCCTACGATCACGTCACCAAGCATCTACACCCGAGGACCCTGACCCACCATGACCTCAGGCATCATCTCCTCATCATCATATGTTGGGGAAAGAGGAACGTCCCGAATGAAAGTGACAATATCTGCAATATATATAGTACAAAAAAATAATTACACAATTAATTCATTAAATAGTTTAATAAAACAAGTTAAAGAACATGTTAGAATTAATTTTATTCTAATTAAGTAAGACAATAAAGTGAAATTGTATTAATTTTAAAAAAACACTAATATTAACTCTATCATCTATTGTGAAGAGAATGTTCAAACATCCTCGCCAATCCAAACCCGTGTAAGGACACGACACCATGACAAAAATGTGATTCGCCACACTGCCTAGTAGCCCTAGTGCGTCTGGCGCAATCCTGGCCAGAAACTCTGCCTGACCTCTCTTGGGCATCATCTCCCCTCACATGCACATTTTCACATGAGTCCTCGACCTGGGAGGATGGAAGAAAAAAATTGGCTTCATCTCTCGAAACCTCTCAAAAAAGAAGAAAAGCAACTCTGAGGTAAATGGGAAGTTCAACCTCCCATGTATCATAGCCCGACATTTGTCGAGCACTATACAAAATTGTCGTAAAAAATAGCAGACCATCTGATACACCATGGTCATTGTACCAAAGAATCAAAATAATACAAAATAGGATAGCTAATGCGCTGCCCATAATTGGTAAAATGGGCTATGGTAGTCACTAAGAGTGAGAGGAACCTAACCTCCTCTGCATCGAAAGAGGCAATTTTCAACTGTCCAAAAGACACCTGAAAATCAGCTAGGGATAGTACCTTAATACCAATATATCGTTGAGAGTACATGAGCTGACTCTCAACGAAAACATGTATTGTGGCATCTATGAACTGGGTAAAATCCTCCCCTCTTCTGTATATCCCAATGATAAAGTAAATATCCTCCTCAGTGGGATGGTACCATTGATCCAAACCCACACAGAAAGCTTGTCAATGGACATCCCATCATCGAATCATATGCACCAATAAACCAGAGTGCCCCTTAAGGGATGTAGCCTCCTCATATTACTTAAGGAGGCCTACATCCCTCAAGAGAGTATGATTCACTGGAGTAATAGGGAGAGGGTACAAATCCCTTTCCCTCTCCCTCGCCTCCCATTCCTGTACAACATTGTACAAGTTCACACTTTGTTCCTACTGCTACTGTTTCTCTCTCCGCTCACGTCTCTGCATGATTAACATATGGAATACATCAACCTCACTCATACATAAAAAATTAAAAAAAATCTACTGAATGGTAAATTTATCTATAAATATAGAAGAATAACTTCCTTCAAAAAATAAGATAATTGCATTAACGGTGCGCAAAAAAAATAGTCCTGCACCATCTGCGATGTGCCCATAGATATTGTGAGCACTGTGACTGGTGCATCAGTGTAAACTAACGCATCGAAAAAAATATGTTCTATTGTGTTATGTAGTGCATTATAAAATGGTACCGCACTGGGGCGCTACACTACAACACATATGCCTTGATGCATTAATTTTATCATATGCACTACTTAAACCAAAAAAAAAATTAAAATATTAAAGCAAGTAAACAAATATTTAAAATTAGCAAAACAAATGTTGTGTGTATACATTCACTACATGCACTAGCGCGTGTAACTAACATAGTCGCATTGTCACATAAACTTAAAATTTTTTTGAGTATGGAATTTATTACGATGCGTTCTGGTCATTACTATCGCACCGTGCATGGTGCCACCAAAACAATTATTGGGTGCACCACAACATAATGTTACATTTCTCAGAGGTGCATTTGGTAAACATGAGTGCTCCGATGCACAAGTTTAAAAACACACCGCGTAAAAATATATAAGATAAGGGCAGTGCACTATGTACTTTAACGTCCTAGTGTGTTATATGTACTTTGACGCACTGCCCAACCAGTTATATGATTTTCTTCGGTGCATCATTTCGGATGTGCCGATGCGTTTATGTTTACCAATGCATCATCGATAAATGTAACAAAGTACATGCTGTACCCTGTAAATTTATAGGTCGCACCATATGCGGTGTGAGCCAAGAGCCTCGAACGCACCACGTAATTTTTTTTGTTTGTTTTTTTTACACTTAAAATTTCACTCAATTTTAAATTTTAATATAGTGAAAACTTAAGTTATGAATAAACAAGGACATTACTTGGACATTTTTTCATCAAGGAGGCATGGTTGCGACATACTAAAAAAAACTAAATTTGCCCACTGTTTGGAAAAATTGAAATTCAGGCACCAAGAAATAGATGAAAGGAACACAACCAAGGAAAGCACTGATGGAAGGGCACTTTAGATAGGAAAAGGTTGCATCGATGATTTTGAGCTCTACATCACTGAAAATTGTAACAATGTTTTTTACTATCGGTAATTGTTTTTTAATAAAACCATGTTCTGGTGCACTCAATGCACAACCACACCGGGCCATACATGTTTAATGAGTGCACCAGTTATATTAAAAAAACACAACCCTATCACAGTGCACGTGTTTTTGGGTGTGCACCGGTGTGTATACTACTCCATAGTGCACCGCCGTACATTTTTTGAAAAACTACAATAGTGAGAATTTTTTTGTTTAAGCATGACATGGTGTGGTATAATAATAGACGCCTCGGTGCGCTTGGGTTTACAGAGCACACCGCCTAAATTTGGAAATTAACCCTAACATTGTGCTCCATATTGGAGCATTGGTGCGCATGATACAATGGAGTGCACCGGTATATATTTTTTGACACAATCCTACATTGTTGCGTAAATTTTTTGTATTTAACCACATGATGATGTACTCTACTAATAACACACTGGTGCTTCCAATGTTACATTGCGCAGCGTATATTTTTAAAATAAATCTATTACAGTGTGTTATTATTTCCCAATGCGTCCTTATTTCCGTAGCGCATTGGATAATATTGTTCTTTATTTGAAATAACCCTACTACAATGCAGTAGTTTTGAGGGCACTGATGCGCCTATTGTAGAAAACAAATCAGTGTGTTATGTACTTATAAAATCACCTATGTAAAAACATCCACTAAAACCTTCGCCCCCTCACCTCCGATAGTATTATTTGCTATAAATGAATTTTTGGGATATTTTTATAGGGGTGTCCGCAAAAACCTCCGCTACAGGGTATTTTTCTTGAAGTGATATGATCCATGCATGGTATTTCGGGGTAGGCCCACATTAAAGGCTGCTTGTCAGAGTTTGTCGGGCCTCATTTGGATGTGACCACAAGAATTGGTGTCAACTGGTCCTTTAATGTTTTTCGAAAGTTCGGTCGCTAGCCCTCATTGGGAATTTTTGGGGTGCCACATGGTGCCCAGTGATTGGGCCATGTGGTGCCCTCCGATTTGTTGAGCTTACCCAATCATCATCGCCACCTGTCTCCCTATTAGGATGCCCCATGGTGGCCCCTGGGTGGTTCCATGTGGCATCACCTGTGGGTGACACATGGCACTCGCTAATTGGCCCAAGTGGCCACCAAAAATGCCCAATCAACATGCCACATGGTAGCCTATTGAGCTGCCATGTGTCATGCTAACATCATCATGTCATCATTCTGATGTCACCCTGTATGGACGATGATGACGTCAGTTGTACGAATGATGACATCAACATTGACTTTTGACTAAGTTGACCGCAACTTTGACTGGCGTATCTTCTTCATCCCGACTATGTTTGAGGCAGTGTTTGCACCATTTGAAAACTTGTGATGAGCTATTCAACTTGTGACTATTTTTGTTGATATTTGAGGAATTTGATTTTTTCCCTTATTAGATCCTCCTAGATCACATAGCCACATTCATATCTACATTATGCATTAATTAAACTAGGGATTATAGTGGGTATGTTACATTCCCCCTCCCCTACAATTGAACACCATCCTTAGGGAACAAAACCATGTCGATATACATATACAAATTTACATCATAATATTAAGAAAATAAAATTATGCAATTTGTTTACTCTCGAACAACAGTTCCAACCATAGTCTCTCATTCTTCTCAATCTGTTGACCCAAAGAATGTGTCCCCTTCATTTCTCTCAGTCCATCACGCTACACTATTCTTTTATCAGGGATATCAATGCAGGTGACCAAGAGTTTTGAGATATGGTTCCAGAATCTAGCTTCCCAAAAACGGAGTCTTGCATTTTTAGCTTATGTTTTCTTCAGAATTGAAAACAATTTGTGGGAATTCCACTCACATAGTTTCTTCATGCTCCCATGTTGCATCTTCAATACCGTAGAAAATCCATTGAACCTTTACCATCCCTATGGCTTTATTCCTCAACACTTTGAATTTCTGGTCCAAGGTGTGTACTGTTTCCAACCAAAAATACCCTTCGTTTTCCACGTGAATCACAGTCCAATCAATTACGTGGCTAGAGTTAGGCACATATTTATTTAATAATAATACATGAAATACATTATGCACTCTCATGGATGCATGAAATTCTAACATGTATGCAATTGACTATCTTTTCTAATATTTCAAATGGCCCACAACATCTTGCTGCCAACTTTGGGCAGCAACCCAATCTTATCGAACTTCTTTTTTCTTTCAATTTTAGAAAAACATGTCCGCCCACATTAAAATCCTAGAAAACTATATTCTTGTATGCATAACTTTTTTACATGTTCTGGGAAACCTTTAAATTTTGCTTGATCTTTACCATATTCTCTTCCATTTCCAACAAGAAATCTAGCCCAATGATAGCTTTGTCTACTCGGTTATCCCATCTCACTAATGTGTTACACTTCCTTCCATACAATGTTTTAAATGGGCTCATTTTTAATGAGGCTTGATACTCATTATTGTAAGAAAAATCTAATAAGTGGATGTAATCTTGTCACTTTGATGGTTGGTCCATCACATACATTATGAGTGTGTATTCAATGATTCAGTTAGTCCTCTATGTTTTACCATCTAACTCTGGGTAATACGTTGTATTGAGATTTAAATTTGTCCCAAAGCCTTTGAATCACCCTTTCCAAAAATTTGATGTAAATTTTGGATCTCTATCTGAAACTGTTGCCTCAGGTACTCCATGTAGTCTAATAACTTCTTTCATGTAGATCTATGCAATATTTGTTGCCTTGTGTGTAGTCTTCACAAGAATAAAATGTGCAACATTTATTAGTTCATCCACCACCACCATGATGGAATCATGTTGATTTACAATTCTGGGTAGCTTTATAGTGAAATCAATTGTAACCACTTCCCATTTCCACTCAAGAATGGCAAATGGTTGTAACAACCCCGCTGGATGTCTATGATTTTTCTTCAGTTTTTGGCATTCTAGACATATGGCTATGTAATTAGCCACTTCTTCCTTCATTCCTAACCAAAGGTATTCACTTCTTACAAGTACAATTTTTTTATGATATCTTGGGTGCCCAACATATGGTACATTGTGCATTTCCCTCAGCACTATATTTTTCAGCTCTCTTGAATTTAGCACACATATTTTTCCTTTGTACATGAGTATTCCATTCCCTTTTAACTCATAATGATCAAATTTATGCTATAAAATACCTTGATGTAATGTTTCTTTTATTTTTAAATATCGTTGATCTGAATTTGCAGACTCTAAAATTTTGTCTTTTAAATCTGTGTTGAACATGTCGATGGTTGAAATATGCATTTCAAGAGCTCTTCTACTTAGTGCATCAACCACTTGTTTTTTTTACTTTGATATGCTTAATTTCAAATGTCATATTCACTCAAAAATTTCAACCATTTAGTGTGTTTGACATTTAATGTCGGTTATCCAAACAAATGTTTCAGACCACAATGGTTTATCCTTAGCTCAAATCTTCTCCTTATGAGATAATGTTTCCACTTTTTTAATGTATGAACAATGGCTGCTAATTCCAAGTCATGTGTAAACATATTTAGCAACTTAATGACAACTCTACAAAGTTCTCATTTTTTGAGGGGTCACATTTTTTAACTCATTTTGAAAAGTTGTGCTACCAGTAGCACCCCCCTTCCCTTTTTAGGTTGTTTTTTGATATTTTAAATCTTCTTATTCATAATGTATCCACATTATTTTTTAAAATTCTTATTTTTCATCTATTTCCAAACTTTTCATTTTTTATTTTTTTCAATGGTGTTTTTAATCATTTTTCCATACTTCTTTCAATGTTAAAAATGGTGTATACCATTTGCCTTTTTGAAATTAATATTTTTCATATAATTGTGTCTCAATTAATTTATGGTTCCATACTTTTAAATATAGTGGAAAATATCATTTTTAACACATTGTTTATCTTTATTTCGATACATAGAAAATAATTGTAGTTGAATAACACCATTTTAAAATATTTAGCCAAAAAATGTACATTTTAAAGCCATATATAATAAAAAAAACCTATACATTTTGATACCTATCCGTTTAAAATAACTTTTCAAATAAAACATTTTTATGGACATAACTAACAAAAAAAAGTGATTTAAAAAAAAAAATTAACATTTGTTTCCATATTTTTATACATTTCAAGTAAAAAAATGACAACATTTGATGTCATTTTCCCTAGTATAGTGATTCACATACAAATTAAATTAAAAAGAAAATAATAAAAAATGTTCATCATAAAACAATAATAGATACATATTCATTCTTATTTTAAAATCTGAAAGTCAAAACATTACACTTATAACTCATAAAAAATTTGCAAAATTAAGCATCGTTTTCAATGACATATTAAAACTAATAAACAATATCATATATCCCAAAATTATCATTCTCAATAGACACATTATCATCTTCTTGGACACCATTCTGTGCTTCCATTGTGTCATTTTTCTCTTCCATTGGGACTTGGATATCTGGAAGTTCTCCAAAGTGATCATTTCCAATCAATCCTCCTATACGTACTTGAGGTTCGTTTGACATTTTTTCCACCTTTGATTCATTACAATATCCTTTCCTCAAGCCAACTTCTTGCATTTAATCTAGAAGAGATGGAATAACATTAATTCTTTGTTGAGTAAAACTGCACTGTAGTGGGTCACTTTCAATGGCTATGCAATTTATTCCTTTTTGTAAGCAACACAGTAGTGTTGTACCTAATAACCAAATACAAAATAAATAATTAAGTTAAATAATGTAAAAATACATAAATTAAAAATAATAAATATTGAAGTATGATTTTCATAAATGATAGATCATAATTCTTACCTGAACCTGAGCACAAATCCAAAACTCAATCTCCTTCATTTGAAAATATATTTATAAGATAATTAATTAATGCTTGTGGTTTTTTATAAATGTTAACCATCTCTCATTTCAAATCATTTTTCGCATATGTTAGATTTCTAACCACAACATTGTAAACCAATAAACTACTAGGCTTCCCTCCATCCTCTACATTGACAAGAATATAATTATAAGATTAATCTTTTGTCCAGGTTGCAAGATTTATACTCTTAATATCACGTGTAAATGGTTCTTTATTGGAGCTCTGAATATTAGGCTTGTGCCTCTAACATAAATAAGTGCAAATTCAATTAACTTGTGAATTAATAAAATTGATTTATAATCTTAATCACTAAACATACACTTTCAATATATTACCAAATAAGATGCATCATTGTCTTTTATTTTCCCTTGAATCTCAATTGTACTAATTCTTGTTGTGTGTCTGAATGAAAAACTAGAAATATCCAAAATGGTGATGTTATGACTTCCATAAATCCCATAACCACTTTATTGAAATCCTTGTAAGTATAAGACTTAGTATCATATCCAATGTTTTGGATATTATAACCATGAGAGATATTCACAATCATTAGGGAGTATTCTCTTTTAGGAACAATATTTGCAAATTTGTTCACAATCACCTAATATCACTTTATACTGAATAGTGTCGAGCCCATTCCAAATGTAGTGATCAAGGGTGTCATCAAGTTCAATAGTTCAAATACATCTCCTTCTTTCTCTTTCAAACATGATTTTGTGAATAAAAAATTTGAAGGTTTCCGGTACTCTATCTGCATTCTTCTTTGGCATCTTTAATGAAATAAAAAAACATATAGTTATATATCTATAACTAATAAAATATAAATAAATTAACATACAAACGAATAATATGAATGTAATAAATCAACACACATTTTTGAATGCAACAAAAAATTGTTTCAATACTGTTGTAGAGCTTGAATCTGGATAATTGAGTTTAACATCATTCCAACTCTCTTCATTCAACATCTTTAACCATTTCCTCTTGTATTCTCATATACGTTTTGTGACTAAATAAAATAAACAAATAATGTTATAATGATATAAATAATAAAATACTTAGAACATTGATATGTTAAACTGAAAAAAAATTATTTTTCTTGTACTAACATAAATAAAAATAACTCAACAAACTTATTTTTTAAATTCATCACACACTTCTTCCATTGACAATTCACCTGACCTTACACGTGATAATATAACTATGATAAGTTTATCATCCTTCACTCCTTGTATTGTTCTCCAAGGTGTTATAATCATATCTTTCGGAAAATTCTTGATTTTAGGACCTGTCTTACTTGTACTACATATTAAGGGTTTATCCTTCTTAACTCTTTGATTTTCTATACCAATATTTTCCCATAGGCTAAATATTTCATCTATCATATCCCATACCTATCCAGTTCTAAATCCCAATTGAAAATAGTTATCCACAGCTCTGAATAAATCACTTTCTTTGTGATTTTTTTCTTTTGCATTTTCATCATTAATTGGTAAGCCTATTTCCATACAACATTTCTTTTGAAACTTCGCATCAACATTCGATCTCTCCCCATGACATATTTCTGAAAAATCATTATGGAAAAATCTCACCCTTTGAATGAAAGTCATGGACATCCTGTACTCATTATCTGTGTTATGATCCCAGCCAATAACTTTGCTTCTGAATCTATTAAACCAACATAAATTATGCATTTGACTATCTAAAAAACAGGGTTATTGGGATATTCTTGCATCAATTCTCTTCTATCCTCCTTTGCACCTTAAAGATAAGGTTCCTAAACTAAGGAGGGTATTCCTAAGCAATCAAAACTAAGTTCTATCATTGTAGTTGGATGGGGAAGACTTAGGACTTGGCTTGAATTTTAAGTTTCTATCTTCTCTAAAGGGGTAAGACAAGTCAAATGTGAGAGAATACAATTTGTAACAAGTTTGAATAGAATTTAACTTAGAAAACAAAGATCAATAAATTCTTGTAAATAAAGTGCTTGCATGCAAGTGTATCAATGTGTCATATCCATGTACAATTCATCAACATTAAGCCATACACCAATAACCAATGAAATTTGCAAAGTATGAGAACCAATATAGAGTATTTTCAATTCATAAATGCTTAAAATCCATGTATCATGTTCATATGAAACATCAAATTGTACAACAATTATCTCTTCTTTACACCATCCAAAACATAATATCCAATAGTAAATGTTGTGAGAAGATTTATGTGGTGAAAAAGATCGCATTCATTCAAATAAGAGTATTCAATAATGAACTAATGATAAACAATATACCAATAGTGTTATAAATTTTTATAGCATGTATTCGTTATATCCTTGACAAGGCCTTAGAGTTACAATCATCACATTTTTTCCATGAACTAATGAAATATAGAAGCAAAGTACTAGAAACAACTTATGATAAATAAGTGTCAAATGTAGCCCGTTATCATATTAGGTCTTCTTCATATTTTGCAAGTCAAAGCATAAAGCAATATCACAGGTTATTTATGACATATTTTCATTTAGTCCTATTGGTTACAAGCTTTGTTTTTAGGGACTATAACATTCATTTGATCTTGACCAAAATATAGTTACCAAAACTGGAGGACCAATCAATGCAATCGGGCCTTAGGATAATCATGAAATAGTGCAACATCAATCCTTGGTGAGGTCATTGTGATATGTTTGGAGTTGATTCTTTAATAGGGGTCATGTGAACCACATAAACAAAAGAATGCTGCTCACAATCCTTATTTTCACACTGTAAACTCTGTAGTTTTTTATAGTCTTAGACAGATATTTTGGGAAACAAACAAGAGGAAATTATAAGGCTTGAGTCTAGTTCGTTAGGATCCTTTCCAATTCGTTTGTTCTCAAGAGATGTAGTAGATCACAAATGCCTCAAATGCTTGCAAGATAGAAGTTCAACACATATCAATATTTCTTTGCAATTCTCGACAACAAATAGGTTTCTAAACAATAATGAAAGGGGAGGTAATTATCATCCTTTGAGGAAGACTGTTAGGATTTTAAAAGTTTCATTAAACTTCTATATATTGTGAGTAACCAAGATACCTCCAAAAATTGTCAAGAAGAAAGGTCATACTAGGATGAGATACATGCTTCTATTCTATAGTTTTTGGAAAAATGGTAGACCTTTACACAATAATAAAGATAGGTAGCATTCAACACATTCAAGAGTTCATTACATCCTTTGACATGTCATATTAATAGATAAGGATACTAGAAACAAAAAGGATCCAAAACACTTCTCAAAAGGTATATGGAATGATGAGTTACAAACCCTTGTATTCATGGAAGCAAAGATGAGACAACACAAATCAGGTGAGTAGTTCTAGTTATTGTCCATCAATGAAATCATTCCAAGCATGAAACATTTTGGTACATCCACAAATATAAAAAAAAAAATTCAAATCGGGGATGCATTACCAATCCGAGGGGTTAGCTCACTTTAGAAAAACAAACAATGTGACTGCTAGATCCATGTCCTATGAGATGCCAAATTGTTAGGATATTTAGATACTTAGGAGTTAGTAAGATCTACTTGGTCTATTGTGTCATTAGGTAAAAGTGTGTTTTCTAGTGTGTTTATTTAGTATGCATTAGTATGCATTTGTATTTAGGAAATCCGATGGTCACGATATGTTCCCGACATAGAGTGATCCGACGATTCATACTCTCCCTGATCTTAATGACCATTACTCTGTGGCTTAACACCCGATTGGTCCATGATATCTATTTAAAAAGCATGGAAGGTCATTTGCTGATGATTGATTGTGAGAAACTCTCTTGTAAAATCTCTCTGTAATATTTTTCATTGCATTAATAAACTGCTCCAAGTGGTCACGTTGACTGGGGCCGTGGATGTTTCCCCGTAGGGGTTTTGCCACGTGAAAACATCGGTGTGTTGATCTTTGATCTGGTTATGTGAGTGGTTACTGAAGGTGCTCATCCTCTATTAGAATACCTGTGTTGTCGAGCATGGTATCAGAGATTGTTTGAAGACCCACTCCTGTTGAAGATCAAGATCGTGAAGCCGAGTTGTCTCATCTCCACTTTCTTTCATTTCTGTACATTTATTGGCTGAGAGGACTATTCCATTGCGTCCAGAGTGCTCGTTTAAGTCAGGAAGACTTTTCGTTTCACTTGAAAATGTTTTAGTTTTCCCAAGATACGACCATTACAGTCAGATCCGGAGGTATAAAGCTTGAATACACATTTTTAAAAAAAAATTTAGAGTAGTATTTTGGTTTTATTTTGGTTTTGTTTTATTTATTTCAGGGTTACTACTCTTTTAGATTTGCATATGCTCTTTGCCCTGCGCCCTGTGCGATCTCAGCAAATCAGAAACATATAGAAAAAGGTGCATCTTTCGGGTACGCTAACCGAGATCTAACCCTTGTTGTCATCGAGAAGAATTTTTTTTTTCTTGTGTGAAAAGAGTTTTTTTTTAGCACGCTCTCCAAGGCCGTCTTCCATAATGAAAACAAAAACAAAAACACCCCAAATTCTCCTTCTGAAAATTACAATATGTTTTTCTAGATCATTTGGTTAAAAGTTGCCTTATTAAGTAAGAGGTCTTGAGTTCAAGTCTCTCTTTTGTTACCTTTTTTGAAAAAGTTAATGCTAAAATTGTAAAGTGTATTTCACTTCAATTATAAAAGTGAATCACTATAAGTAGCTTTAATATTTTATTTTAGAGTTATTTATTTTGCATGCAACTTTTCTGTTATAAAGTAACTTCATTGTAAAAATTATCCCCACTTCTCTTTATAAAAGTGGGTCACTTCATAAAACAACTTACACAATCACGTGGTCATTTGGTTACCGATTGTGCCTTTTTTAAAAAGGGCATAACTCTAACATCAGAAGTTCGTTTTCAGTGCCGTTTTTTTTAAAACCGCATAAATTTTCGAGCTCTTTCCATCCATATCATCAATTTTAGTTTTTAAATCCACATTATCTGCATATTTAATATGGATTTTACAAGTATTGTCTTGCTTACCAACAACAACTACTTCCAATGGAAATCTCATATGGAAGATTTATTAAGAAGTAAAGGCTTGTACTAGATTACCTTGGG
Organism: Picea engelmannii; assembly: GCA_009831015.1. NCBI lineage: Eukaryota > Viridiplantae > Streptophyta > Pinopsida > Pinales > Pinaceae > Picea > Picea engelmannii. The sequence continues at coordinate 743,589 of ML782497.1, read as the reverse complement.
AAAGGAAGAATCACCTACTGATGTTGATAAGAAATCCAAGTGGGATAATAGGAATGACGAAGCACATGGAATAATCAGAATTTCCATCTCTCCTGATTTAAGGTACCACCTTCAAGATATTGATGACCCCAAAGAATATTGGAACACGATTGAATCTGTGTTTGGTAAATTCAATATTATTCGAGCAGAACAGTTAGAAAATCAAATACTGACCTTAAGTCCAAATGATTTTTCTTGCCTTGGAGACTATCTATCTAGGTTTAAAACACTCAGAAATTTATGTGAAGAATGTAAGATAAAGATGGAGGAAGAGTGTTACATCTATCTTATTCTTTCTAAGCTAGGTAGTGCATATTCTGTGTTTGTATCAACCTTTTATGCCATGAGAGAGGCTCTAGGGGAAGAATCTTATGAAACACCCACTCTTCAGTCCTTTTGTGCCTCTTTGATTCGAGAGGAAGATAAACTTGTACAATTTGCTGTGATCAACACTACAGGTTCCTCCAACAAAGCCTTAGTTGCCTAGCAGAAAGATAAACCCAAGTATCCCAAGAAGCAACATCCTCACTACAACAACAAACAACATAAGGGTCCCAAACCTGCTAAGACAACTTTAGCTCCTACTGGTGACAAAGGAGAAAAATATAAGAGTAAGAATACTAACAAACATTGCAACTTTTGTGATAAAGATGGTCATGATGAGTCCAAATGTTTCAAGAATATGGCGGCTTTAGAAGCAGTGATGAAGAAACACAACATCAATATTGATTCTACTTCTTCTTCTCATGGACATGCACTTTCTGCTTCTGATTTCTCCTTCAATTCAAATTCTACTACTACTTCTTCTTCTGATGAGTGGCTTATTGATTCAGGAGCATCTTATCATACGGCTAAGGATAAAGCCATATTTTCTGCTCTAAATGAATGTAACACCAAGAAAATATTTGTTGGTGATGATAGATCTCTTAGTGTTGTAGGATATAGAACAGTTCAAGTAGATAATGGTCATTTCAATGATGTATTATGTGTTCCAAGTCTTTCTTGTAACATTCTATCAGTATATCAAATCACTCATTCAGGTGAAGGTAAAACTGTTGAGTTTTCACCTCACCAAGTTGTAATCAAGGATCTAAAAGATCCTAAGCATGTTCTTGCAACTCGAATTGCTGATGATATTACCAGGTTGTACAAGTTTGACAACTTTGGGTCATCATCTTTTTCATCATTTTTTGTTGCTCATAGCAATGAATTGAGAAAACTTTGGCATGAGCGGTTTGGTCATCTAAACTATCGCTCATTGCAACAACTATGTAATCAACAGATGGTGACTGGCCTTCCTCTTGTTTCATGCAAAGATGATGTTTGTGCTGGTTGTGTTCTCGGAAAACATCATCGGGACAGTTTTGACAAGCGTGCCTCTTGGCACGCCTCGGGTCCTTTACAACTTGTTCATAGTGATTTGTGTGGTCCACTTTCTTCTCCTTCTTTTTCTGGGTGCAAGTATTTCTTAACTTTCATTGATGACTTTTCTAGATGTACTTGGGTTTACTTCTTAAAACTCAAGAGTGAAGTTTTTGACAAGTTTTTGGCCTATAAGGCCCTTGTAGAAAAGCAATTTGGACATCAAATTCAAAGGTTAAGAACAGATAATGGAGGCAACTATGTGAACAATAATTTTACAAGCTACTGCACTACACAGGGAATCCAAATGCAACACATTGTTCCATATACACCACAACAAAATGGTGTTGCTGAGAGAAAGAACTGCACATTAAAATAAATGGGTAATTGTATGATCCAATCTAAGGGATTAAATCTAAAGTATTGGGCGGAAGCCATCAACTGTGAAAATTACATAGTAAATCACACTCCCACAAAGGCTCTTAAAAATATAACACCAAAAAAAGCTTGGACTAAAATTAAACTAGATGTAAGTCACTTCCATGTATTTGGCAGTATAACATGGGCTTACATTCCTGATGAGAAAAGGAACGCATTGCAGCCTAAAAGTGAGAAGTGTATATTTTTTTGTTATTGTGAAGATGTCAAAGGTTACAGACTTCTTCAATCACATTGTAATGAAATTATTATTACAAGACATGTTAAATTTGATGAATATCTCTTGGCCTACGAGCCTAATTCGGTGATTGTGCCTTCTTCGGCCTGTGAGCCATCTTCGAAATTTGTGCCTTCTTATGATCTGGTTTCTTCTTCAGATGATGACAGTGAGGATGGAAATCTACCTCTGCCTTCTCACCCTCCTCCAGATGAGTCCTTTGAACCTGAACCAACACCAGCTCCACCACTTCCTAGATGGGTCCATTCAACATGAGAAGCAACTGGTGATCTTGTCGGTGATCCTTCAAATCAGCATCGGACACATTCATAGTTCCAGTGAGCCTCTTCTCTTTTGGCTGAAGATTCAGAAACTCATGATCCAGAGATATTTGCAGAAGGTTCAGGTCATCCAGATTAGGATACAACAATGAATGAAGAGTATTGTTCTTTAATGGAAAATGATACTTGGGATCTTGTACCTCTTCCAAAAGGAAGAAAACTTGTTAGATGCAAATGGGTCTACAAAACTAAGTATGCATCAGATGGAAGTGTTGAAAGACACAAGGCTCGGTTAGTTGTCAAAGGATTTTCCCAAGTTGAAGGAATTGACTATAATGAAACCTTTTCCCCTGTAGAAAAAATGAATTCCATCTGCCTTGTTCTTGCCCTTACTGCCTCACATAAATGGGTGGTCAATCAGATGGATGTTAAATCCACCTTCTTGCATGGAGATTTGAAAAAACAAATCTACATGGAACAACCTCCTGGCTATGTCTAGATTGACTCTAGCCTTGTTTGCCGCCTCAAGAAATCTCTTTATGGTTTCAAGCAAGCTCCCCGATCTTGGTATGCCAAAATGGATAGCTTTCTTATTGCCACTAGATTCTCTAGATGCCATTCGGATCCTAATGTCTATACCAAGAAAGTAGGAATCCATCTCATAATCCTTGTCCTTTATGTTGATGACCTTATCCTTACTGGTAGTGACTCAAAACTTTTAAACCATGTGAAAACCAGCCTTAAGAAGAAATTTGAAATGACAAACTTAGGCTTTTTGCACTATTTCATTGGCCTCCAAGTTTTGCAAACCAATGAAGGTTTCTTTCCCAGTCTAAGTATGCTTGTGACTTTCTTCGTCGCTTTCACACGGACAATTGTAAACCAACCCCTTCTCCTTTCCAGTTTGGAGTCAAGATTTCTGCCACCTGTACTTCTCCTGAAGTTGATGCCACCTTGTACCATCAGTTAGTTGGTAGCCTCTTATACTTTACTCATACCCGTCCTGATCTTTCCTTTGTTGTTGGTCTTATTTCCTGATATATAAAAGCACCCCATGAAATCCATTGGAAATAAGCTAAAAGGATACTTCACTATGTTCGTGGTACAGTTTAGTTCGAGATACATTACAGTTCAGGGGGGACTCCTTTATTGGTTGGTTTCACTGATTCAGATTGGGTCGGCAACCTTGATGATCAAAATTCTACTGCAGGTTATGTTTTCAGCCTTGGTTCAGGACCTATCACTTGGGCCTGTAAGAAACAAAAGGCTATTTCACTTTCTTCAACAGAAGTAGAGTACCGAGCAATGATAAATGCAAGTCAGGAATCCCCGTGGCTTCGACAAATCCTTTCATAGTTTGGATTCCAGCACTAGCATCCGACCAGCCTTTGGTGTGACAATCAGAGTGCCATCAAGCTCGCCAAATACCTAGATCAACATCAACGTAGAAAACACATCGAGCTATACATGCACTTCATCAGAAAACTCATTCATGATCAAGTTATTGAAGTGCTCTTTTGCCCTGTAGAATATCAAGTTGCAGACATTTTCACAAAGTCTCTTACAGAAGCAAAGTTTTCCAAACTTCGATCTATGTTAGGAGTTCAAGAAGTTGTCATTAAGGGGGGATAGGCTCTAATGCCTCCTTCCTTCTCCTATTGTGTCACTATTGTAAATCCTTCAATCCTATCCCAAGTTGTTCTTAAGGGGGAATGTTAGGATATTTAGACACTTAGGAGTTAGTAAGATCTACTTGGTCTATTGTTTCGTTAGGTAAAAGTGTGTTTTCTAGTGTGTTTATTTAGTATGCATTAGTATGCATTTGTAGTTAGAAAATCCGACGGTCACGATATGTTCCCGACATAGAGTTATCCAACAGTTCATACTCTCCTCGATATTAATGGCTATTGATCCATGGCTTAACACCCGATTGGTCCATGATCTCTATTTAAAATGCATGGAGGGTCATTTTCCAATGATCGATTGTGAGAAACTCTCTTGTAAAATCTCTCTGTAATCTTTTTCTTTGCATTAATAAACTACTCCAAGTGGCCGTGTTGGCTGGGGTCGTGGATGTTTCCCCATAGGGGTCTTACCACGTGAAAACATCGGTGTGTTGATCTTTGATCTAGTTATGTGAGTGGTTACTAAAGGTGTTTGTCCTCTGTTGGAATACCTATGTTGTCGAACACAAATATTCAATGAAGAAAAGTTAGCATACATTGCATGAGACATATATTGATGAAGCTCAAAACAACCTAGATCCAAGATAATACATGATAAAACATAGGTTGAAAATAAAACAGAAAAAGGGAAAAATGGAAAAATC
>ML782497.1:715353-738639 GCA_009831015.1 Picea engelmannii | reverse complement strand
AATACCACGAGCTCAGAACCATTAGTACAGTCAAACCATGGGAAAATACAACAAATCATGTAACAAGTCCCTCAAAAACCTATAAGAGCAAAGCACCCTTCAAAATGGTCCAAAATAAAATAAAAGGAGCCTCACATGTGAGATAGAGAGAGATAAAATAGGTGCACCCCTAAAAAATAGAGCCTACATCCCATCAAATAATGAAGAAGTGCATTAAACATGGTCCAAGGACCTCCAATGTCCTCCAACTAACTCACTCAAACCAAGGAATGGTCCAAGTGTGAAGATAACCAACTCAAGGTGATGATGTCATCCCTACATGTGTGGGTCATCCAAGTCAATAAGTCAACACAAGTGGCACGCGTTTCCTCCTATAGGTGAGTGCTCCTCAATTAAACAATAACAAATCATGACACATCATCTCGTGGTCCAAATAACAACCTGTAACCACATCCATAATCTGTAACTAACTCCTCCAATGCATTAATAACTCCCACGTTGATCCGGATTCATGAACAGAACGAACTAATTAACAGATTGAATACAATAAACATAAATATATGGAGAACAAAACAGATATCAAATGAACAATATCTTCTATTGAATAAATGAAATAGGTTGAAACTGTAAAATTGCAGAATTGAAACAACTTGCTCAAATGGTGGTAGCTATCTTTGAGAAGAGATGTGGCTGCTACGTGCATATGTCTAAGGAGAATGATTACAATGAGGATTGAGAGGCCTTTTTAACATTAATCATGAATGCAAAAAACCATATACATCCAAAAACCTAACCCTACGAGGTGAAACACTGAAAGTCATGTGGGCCTTGATGGGTAAGTTGGTACCTCAACTTCCCGGGGTCATAACTTTTTCATACGACCTTCGTTTTAGGCGCGTGATAGCCCATTGGAAAGGTTATTTTTAGAACTACACATTACGCCATCAAAATCGGACTTTGTCTACAATTTGACTATGGAAAGACTAAAAAACATTGTTTAGGGCCCCAAAATGGCCCTGGAAGTACAAAAGGATGTGCTGACATGAAAATATCCAAAATAAGCCAGTTGGATTAGGTGGAAGGCCACCAATATCCACTTGGAAGATGTTTAGGTATTCATACATCCCCGGAAGTGTAGAACCCACAATTACAAAGAAGTACAGAAGAACGTGTTGAACTAAAAATTATCAAGAGGAGCTAGTTGGAATAGGTGGGTGGCCACCAATATCCACCTGGATTAGTCCTCCCCCTTTAGAAAGAAATGGTCTCCATTGTGTTGAGTTCCCCCATCAGGTGAGGAAAATTCTATTGAATTTGGCTTCGGGTGAGCCACTTGCCTTGGAGTAGGAGTTTCCCTACCTTAACAACCCAATAAAGATGGATCCTCTGTTGACGAGTTCCCTTGACCCATGTGTCCACTATATGATCAGTGGATGCATGTTCCATGTAGTCAGGGTTGATCTCTATTGGTGTCAGTTGTTCTGCGATCTCTGAGGTGTCTAATTATGGTGGAAAATATGGTCGAAGGAGGTCCACATTGAACATTGGGTGTAACCCAAGGAAGGATGGAGTGTTGAGCTCAAAAGAATTGCTACCCACAACCTTGGTGATAGTGTAATGCCCATAGCGAAGTGGGCGAAGATTCTGATGGGTCCTTGTAAGAGGCTCTTTCTTCAAATGTAACCAAACCTTGTCTCCCACTTGAAACTAGTGCGGTACCCTGTGTTGATTATGGTGTTGCTTGTACTTAGCATTGGATTTCTGCAAAATATCATGGACCTGTTGGCGAATGTGATGAATCCTCTCAATGAATCTAGCGACTTTTTTTGTCTCATACTAAACATGGGAAGAGTCTGTCTGTGTGGTTGCAATAGGTAGTGCAACATCAATGGGACCCAAGGGTTGGAATCCCAACCCCACCTGAAATGGGTTATGGCTAGTGGAGCTATGGAGAGCCATGTTGTAGTTGTTTTGAAAATAGGGGAGACTCTCATCCCATGTACGCAAATGCTTATATATTTACATGTGTAGGATGTCCACAATCATCCGATTGACAACCTTTTTTTATCCATCGGTTTGGGTGTGGAAAGAATTCGTTGTGATGTTCTTCTTGTAGGCTATGAGGATGGACATCTTTGAAAACTGATCAACTACCAAAAATAAAAAATCCTTTCCTTCCTTGGTGGACAAAAGGCCAGACATGTAATCCATCGAGATGGATTCCCAAGGATTCTCAGGAGTAGGAAGAGGGGTGTATAAGCTTGCTTCTTGATGACTTTCTTGGAAATGGCATAGGAAGTCCAAGATCTGATATACTTCCTAACGTCCTGTCGAATTTTTTTCCAATAAAAATGTTTCTATAGAACGACCACAATTTTCTCCATGCCAAAATGTCCTTCCATCTGACTGTAGTGGGCTTCCCAATTGGCCTTGCATGCTCGCTTGCAGGAACACATAGATGGACCAGATGGCATAAAATTCCATCCTGAATGTGAAAATCGGTGACATCTGTGCCTGTACCCAAGCGTTGATAGGTGGTGGTGAAGTTCAGATCTTGCTGATAAAGTTGGGGCCACTCAGATGCCTCATGTCCATAGGAATGGATCACAATGGTGAGTGCAGCCACGAGAGGTCGACTGAGGCATTTGGCGACATGATTTATGCTCCTTGTATTATACTTGATGTTGAGATGGAATTGTTGCAGGTAGGTGGACCACTTCTAATGGAATTCATTTTGCAACTTCCCCTATGTCTGTTTGAACTGTAGAGGCTTGTGATTAGTGTGGATGATTGTCTCCTTTCCCTGAATGTAATGTTTCCATTGACAACAAGCTTGTACAATGGAATACATTTCCTTGTCATAGGTGGGTATTTTCGGACAGTATCTGAGACTATCTCACTATGGTATGTCATCAGATGACCATGCTAAGTGAGAACAATGCCTACAACATATTCAAATGCATCAATATCAATCTCAAACAATTGTTGCAGATCGAGCAAGGAGAGTATTGGAGCTGAGCACAAGCGATACTTTAGATCATCATATGCTTGTTGTTGTTCCATCCCCCATGCGAAATTCTCCCTGCCATTGCCCTTGGTCACTTGGCTAAGGGCCCATGCAATATGGGAGAATCCCAACACAAACCGTCGCTAGAAGTTGGCCAATTTCAAGAAGCTTCAAAGCTCAGTTAGTGTGTTTGGGGCTGGCCAATCACATATGACTTGGATCTTAGCTGGATCAACATGCAGCACATGCTCATCAACAATGTAGCCCAAGTATTGGACCCTATTCATGCTAAATGATAATTTTTCCAAGTTGGAATATAGCTTGTGCTGCTGCAGAGTTCTCAAAACGTGTTGAATATGCCACATGTGCTCCTCCCAATTTCTGCCGAAGATGAGGATCTCATCCAAATATACCACCACAAAAGAGTTGGTGAAGGGTCTCAATGCATCATCCATCCATCAACCTCATGAAAGTGGCTGGTGCATTTGTTAAGCCAAAGGGCATGACCAATCATTTGAAGAGACCTTATTTAGATTTGAAAGTTGTCTTCCATACATCATTTTGTTCGATGGGAACCTAGTGGTAGCCAGACTTTAGGTCAATATTGCTGAAGAAATTTTCCCCCTTGAGTTGGTCAAGAAGGCCATCAATTCTTGGAATTGGGTACCGGTTCATGACTGTGATTTTGTTTAATGCTATGTAATCAATGCAGAGTCGCCAAGTCCCATCCTTCTTCTACACCAGTACAATCGGGCTTCTGCAAGGGGAGTAGTTGGGTCTGTTGAAGAATATCTTGGATCTGATGCTTGATTTCGTCATTTTCCATCAATGAGCGACAATAGACTGGTACATTAGGAAGATGTGCACCAGGGATTAGATCAATTGGATGCTTGACTTGGAAGTGCATCGGTACCTCGGTGGGTGAAGAGAAGATTTCTTTGTATTCTTCCACAATCCCGTCCACTTGCTTCTGCTGCAAAGAGAGACTCTTTGTAGAGGCCACATATGTGGCGATGACCTTCTACTCACTGCAAGCACAGATCACAAAGAAGACAAACTTCCTGGTCTGTGAAATGACCTTACTGCATTGTTTAACAGAGATTAAAGAAATAACAGTAGGCAGTGCTACCTCTGGTATCCTGTACAATTTTCTACCCAAAGTAATAATAACAATGCAGGATCTATACTCATACACAACATGACACTTTCAAAAATATAGTTATCCTAAAAGAACATAAAAAACTTCAAGGGGAGAAATATCACACAATACCTCATCTTTGAAAGGCTTGATGTCGTAGGGAATATGACATTGTTGACTGACACGAAGAACGGTTCCTTGGCGAAGCCAACCGATGGTATAGGGATGAGGGTGCGATGTCATCGACAGGTCCAACCGCTTGACAACCTCTGCTGAGATCAGGTTCTTCTAACTGTCGTCGTCGACAATGAAATGAAGTGAAGCCCCATTTACCCACATCTATGAGTGAAAGAGGTGTTCCCCTTCCTCTGGTTCTTCTGGTTCGCTTGGATGGACTTTGGTGGTAATGACAATGGGTTCAACATCGATAATCCACTTCCCTCCTTCTATATTTTATTTGGAGTCAGAATTGGCCTCTGACTCGAAATCCTTCAGCTCAACCACAAGTGACTTTTTGGAGCGACATTCTTCGATGTTGTGCCAAGGGATTTTATGGTATTCACACCATTTTCCCGTGTCCTTATTTGTATTCTCATTACCCTTCTTGTTTGTGGCTTGGATTGGTTTTCCTGAGAGTGGACATCTTTTCTCTGTCCCTTGTTGTGTGGGTTGGGGCCACCTTTCCCTACTTCGACTGTGAGGAGTTTGCAGATCCAAACTCTCACCTCTTTTTCTTAAATTTATGCTCGATCTTGACAATATATCTATAAGCCATACCCAATGAGGCTATGTCCAAAAACTTCATTTTCATTTGAATGTATCTATGCAAAAAAATGTGGTATTTGAGCACCAGATGTTGTTCATAGTCTTTGATACCCAATTTTGTGTGCAGGGTATGGAAAATATTGGCGAAATCTAGTACTGTCTAGTCCCTTTCCTGACACAGGGTGGTCCATCTTGTGTATTGGTCCTTGTAGCTTCCATCAGGGTAGTATTTTTTTTTAATGGCATCCCGGAAGGAATCCCATGTGGGGGCGACTGAAAATATTGCAGATTCCTCTATGTCCCTTTTCTCAGGGTAAGTATCCCACCAGTCCTTAACATAGGGGATGACCTTGAGGAGTGCAAAATTAATATTTTCCCTATCGAAAAAATTGTGGACCGAAAAATACACTTCGAGCAGATTCAACCATTTATCTATAGCATACACATCTATTATTCCTTCAAATAATGGAATATCAAAATTTACATGTATCTTGAAGGGGGTTGCATGGCCACTTGATGAAGATGCTTCTCCTGTGGGCAACCGCTGAAGGATCTGTGCAAAGTTTTTTATCATTTCGTTCCTTTGTCGTGCAAGGGATTCCTCAAGAAACATTTTAAAAGGATATTATGCTCCATCATCTTTCCTTTCATCCTCCATGGGTTGTTTTTGGGCTTGGCGTGACCGATCTTGTAAAGGATTGATTGGTTCGAGTCCCAACTTCTTGTACCCAGATCTTTTCGGGGACATGCATGAAGAAAAATGAATGAAGAGAAGACCACTCTGATACCATTGATCTAGATTTAGGAGCGGAACAAATTGATTAAAATATTGAATACAATAAACACATAGATATGGAGAACAACAGAGATATCTAGTGACCAATATCTTCTATTGAATAAATGAAATAGGATGAAACTGTAAAATTGCAAAACTAAAACAACTTGCTCGAATGGTGGTAGCTATATTTGAGAAGATATGTGGCTGCTACATGCATCCGTTTGAGAATAATGATTACAATGAGGCTCCAGAGGCCTTTTTAACATTACTCATGAAAGCCAAAACCCTATACATCCAAAAACCTAACCCTAGGAGGTGAAACGTCGAAATTAATGTGGGCCTCGATGGGTAAGTTGGTACCTCAACTTCTCGGGGTTGTAACTTTTGCATACAACCTCCGTTTTAGGTGTTGTTGGAAATGTATTTTTGAGAAAAACACATCACACCTTCAAATTGTGACTTTGTCTACAGTTTGACTGTGGCAATCCAAAAAACATTGTTTAGAGCCCCAAAATGGCCCTGGAAGTACATAAATATGTTCTAACATGAAAATATCTAAAATAATCCAATTGGATTAGGTAGAAGGCCTCCAGTCTCCACCTGGAAGATGTGTAGGGCTTCAGACAACCCCAGAAATGTAGAACCCACAATTACAAAGAAGTACAAAAGAACGTGTTGAACTAAAAATTGTCAAGAGGAGACAGTTGGAATAATTGGGTGGCTACCAATATCCACCTGGATCATACCTGTGGTCCAAGAGAGATAATATAAATACAAATCAGTATGAATAAAAATTCCAAGTGAGAAAGGAGAATGAATTTGAGTGCTCCATGTGGCACGTGTGATGACATTCTTAACACAACATAACAAATAAGGTTTTGTTTTAATATTTTTCTAAGTCTTACCAAGGGTAACAACATTAACCCTTATACATGCACCAAGTCCTAGGAAAAACCATATTTCCTAAGTACCTAGGTGAACGATAGGTAAAAGATGAATAATAATGACGAAGGGGAAGGGAAAGACTTCATGTGATGACCCTCAAAGTCTTATACATGCATAGGTAATGAGTAGAGAGGAAGCTGATCATAAACTTATGTCCCATGGAATTAAATAAAGAGATACCAAGAAATCATAGGTCAATAAAAATGTCCTTTGAAAAAGTTTTTAAAAATATGTGCTTAAATAATATGAACAAAAAATGTGCTTAAATAAAATGGTGTCGGAAGCAATGAGTCCCCTAACAAATTTCTGACCCATTGCATTGTATCTTGAATGAGTTCTAGACTCTTGTATCTCTATGATAAATGTCAACCTCATTTTCACTTGGCAATTAGTAGTAGTTTACAAGATTTTGTGCCTTTGTCAATTTCCATACAAGAGTGTTCTCATTATGTTGAACAAAAATGTACTACCATATCAGATTCCTTTATACTCACTCTCACAAACAATAGGAGCTCCTAAGGTGTTGATTTCTTCTTGTTGGAGCTCCTAAGGCGCCGAATTTTACTTGGCGATAGCTAACGGTAGTAAATATCTATGAAAATGCTTTGGTGTTTCTTATAAATTACCCACATGAGTGCAACAAAGGATGTAGTTTAAAGGAAATCTCAATGACTCGTGTTCTTTTTATTCAGTAAAATTTTATTAACATTAGGCGATTCTAGTTATTGGAATTTCCTTGACAATTCTAGTTGTAGAAACCGTCTCAGAGAGACTATATTTACATAATTTTATGTTCAGAAAAGTGAGTGGTACTGTGACAAACAGAGTAATTGTGGTAAACAACATTTTAGTCTTGAGTGGCTCCATTGGCCTTAGGGTTGTATACCTTTCTCAAAGGATGAATTGGGATATATTTATAATTTTGATGCCAGCAAGGCTCGGAGTTACCCATGGTACACGAGGCTTGTTTTAGTATTCTAATACTATACATCGTTTCCCTAAAAAGGGTTGTAGAAGTTAGTCTTTGTCTTGCGGAAATGAGGGCAATGGTGAGTAGTTTGTTTCATGGAGTAGAGGAGGAACCCAGTGAGGTTGAAAGAGATTTACATCTTTGTTGTTGGTCAAGTGATTTGTAAGTTGAGGTTGATTAAGAAATGTTTGTTATAAAAATGAGACATGGGTTGGAACCATCAAACCTACAGAAATTCAGGCTTCATTGATTAGTGCATCGCCTTTGAGACTTTGCTTTAACTTTCAAAGTCACAAGTTCAATGCCAACAATAACTTTATGTATAGAAAACTAACGTAACCCCCTACCACCCCATGGGTTCTAGAACCCCCTGCCACCCCATGGGTTCCAAAACTCAAGAACGACCTCAATAAGACGGGTGTCAATCAAAATAAAGATAAATAATTTTTAACAAAAATAAAATTTAATAAAATAAAAGCACTTTCATGAAAACTATTACAAAGGAGAAATGTGAACTCAGTAAAATCATATTTGATACACATTTAATCTTCATTTTTCAATAAATAAATAGAAATCATGAAATCATTGTTAATATATATATATATATATATAACTCCTTCATCAATTGTATTAAAATGGAAGAATAGAGTTTATTACAAAAAAAATAAATTTGTTAACATTTGAATTAATGTAATGGAGTGAATATCTTAACATCATACTATTCTAAGAAGTATCTAGTTAGATAGATACTTCCAACAACCTCCTAAAGACTCCTACTTATATATAAACTTTAACCACATATATTGATCGGTCATAATTCGTTTTTTTTAACATCGTTCTGTCACCTGAAATCTTGCACCGAACTTCGTCAGCCATTGAAGCGCACTGAATGATCAAACAATCGATCGATCGCAGATTGCAATAGCCATTGAAGAATGCATATCAGAAGCTGGGACAGCATGGATCGTGAGAAGAACGAGCTTGTTCTCGATAATCCCCTTTTCTCTCCCACTGAGAGATCCCGAGGTAATATTTACGTACTGTACTGCACTGCACTTGTAATTGAATCTCGATCATGTATTCTCTGTGAATCACAGCATCAATATTTTTGAAATCTTTCTTGCTTCCAAGAAAATTTTCTCAAGAAAACGTATGTTCTTCGTGCATTTAATTGACTGCTAAGCCTTCTCTGGGCGCATTTAACCCGCCTGTGAACATTGTTAACCAGTAACCCTAATTGTGTTTAATTTTCTTCTCAGAAAAATGTTCGGATGGGAGTAAAGAAACAGAATCAACGAAGAAAGCAGCGAGAAGCATGCCTGGACACATGTGTGAAATTGCAGTGTCATTGCCTAATACCCTGAAATCATCAGAAATGGCTTCTCCGGAACCATCACGCAGGGTGAGGGACAGCTCTGGCAGCAAGACTGGGAACGTCGTTCAATCTATGGTATACAACCAGTTCGACGAAGAATCACAAGATATGGAGGAGTTCAGGGCGAGGATGAGGAAATTCATGGGCCAAGAAGATGAAGCAGCTTGTATTGAAAGAGGACATATTCCTAGTCCTCTCATTATCCAATACGGAGGAGTGGCTTCCTATCATCCAGTCTACTCTCCATGTGCTCACAGGCCAAGATTTCGAAGGTTCCGAGGTGATGCGCCTACTCCTACGATCAAAGACAGTCCAGAAATGAAAAGAAGCGAAGAGGGGATAAAGGAAGATATGCCACAAAGTAAGAATTCTTCATCTGGAGGCGATGAAGATGCAACTGCGGCTGAGAACGGACGAGAATTAGCCCAAAATGCTGGATTGGACAATAAAGGAAATTATAGCATCAGCCCATCTAGCGCCGAACCAGCTGCAGGCCATACAGAAGGACAGAAATCTGTGGAAACAGATCATAAAATCGCGGCTAATTGCCTGAACAGGAAAGACACTGGAATCCATTTTATATTCAGAAAACGTGTGTCCCTGACAATCGCAATAATCTTGCTTTTCTCCATTCCATACACCTCTACTGCTATCAAGATTCGCGAAGCCTGTTCACCTAATTTAAATCAAACATCCGGAGTGAACTCAACTGGATTCAAAGAGCATCTCGAACGGTTTCAAGAACTTTCAGTGGCTGATATGAAGTCTATTTTCAACCTTGATGGTCTCAAAGAATCATGGAAGGCAAGTATCCGTAAAATTTCAGACTTCGGACTTTCTTGCTTTCAATCTCATCGATTTTCATATTTCAGATCCGTTGGAGGATGTTTGATGATGAAACTTTACGAAAACTTGAAGAGCATTAGAACTAGATTTATGGATATTTTGAAAATTTTCTGCACGGATCTGCTGGCTTGCATGATGAACATTGAAGCAGAAGTTTTAAGATTCTACAAATGTTTCGATTCAAAGAGGGTTGTAGACAGCGATCCAAGATATCCAAGGGCTCAAATTCATGGAACAATTGTGGGCAAATTTGAAAGGAATCAGGTCGGCCACGAAAAATTTGAACAATTTGTCCTTTCTCTGATTCTAGGCATGGATATCTGCCCAAGAGAAGGCAGTATGAACACTTGTCCTATCCTGAAGACTCAGGGTATTGAAGATGACAGGAATTATGACGATTTCTACAATGAAGATAGAACAGTACCTGTTATAATACAACGGCACGATGACATCGAGTTTATTCAAGGACAAGCCAACTCTCCTCATGCAGAAACTCATAATTCTCCAAAACTTCATCAGATTTCTGCAGAGGATCAGGAGAATAGATTATGGGCCGGCAATGAAATATCAGAATTCTCCCTGTCGTCCGCAGAACAGACAGAAATCCAAATCAATTTAGAGGACCTGTGCATCAATGGCACCTCTGAAGGTCCTTTCATTGAACAAAACCCACATGAATTCTGGTGGCTGGTTTGGGTAAGTCTGTTGGTTGCGGCTTCTTTACTATTGATACTGCTGATACATAGATTCCTAATTCGTCGTATCAAGTCTGCGTCGGGGCCTTATTCTTCACTGACAAGTAAAAGGATGCTTAATAATTCTGGAGATGATCATATCCCAGAGTCGAAGGAAAAACAGAAATCTATAGAACGCTACTTTGGAACAAAGAATCAAACGACTATGGAATTTAATGAATCGGCAGGGTATGGGAGCTTTATCGATTATGTAGAAATTCCAGTTCCCAACGAGGTATACTCTACTCTGGCATACCTGCATGCATGTAATATAAAGCATTATTGTTATAGTTAATATTATAATTATAGTGTGTAGATTTTCATAGTTTTTTATAAAATTACTGTTATATTTTTGGATGTAAATTGTGTGTAAAGTTTATAAAACTGTATACAATTTGAGTGAGCCTAATGATTAAGAACATGTGTCACAAGTTCATCAAATTCAGAAAAGGTTATTAAATGTAATACTATAATTATAGTGTGTAGATTTTCACAGATCATAATATTATTGTTATACTTTTAAATATAAATTGTATATGAAATTTATAAAACTGCATACCTGCATGTTATATAAAGCATTATCGTTAATACAATAATTATAGTGTGTAGGTTTTCACAGTTTGTCATAATATTGTTGTACCTGCATGCATGTAATATAGAGCATTATCTTATAGTTAATACTATAATTATAGTGTGTAGATTTTTACAGCTCCTCATAATATTATTGTTATATTTCTGGATGTAAACTTTGTGTGAAGTTTATAAAATGGCATATCTGCATGTTATATAAAGCATTATGATTAATATTATAATTATAGTGTGTAGGTTTTCACAGTTCGTCATAATATTGTTGTACCTGCATGCATGTAATATAAAGCATTATCGTTATCCTTAATACTATAATTATAGTGTGTAGATTTTCATAGCTCCTCATAATATTATTGTTATACTTCTGGATGTAAACTCTGTATGAAGTTTATAAAACTTCATACCTGCATGTTATATAAAGCATTATCATTAATACTATAATTATAGTGTGTAGGTTTTCACAGTTTGTCATAATATTGTTGTACCTGCATGCATGTAATATAAAACATTATCTTATAGTTAATACTATAATTATAGTGTGTAGATTTTCACAGCTCTTCATAATATTATTGTTATACTTCTGGATGTAAACTTTGTGTGAAGTTTATAAAACGGCATATCTGCATGTTATATAAAGCATTATGATTAATATTATAATTATAGTGTGTAGGTTTTCACAGTTCGTCATAATATTGTTGTACCTGCATGCATGTAATATAAAGCATTATCATTATCCTTAATACTATAATTATAGTGTGTAGATTTTCACAGCTCCTCATAATATTATTGTTATACTTCTGGATGTAAACTCTGTGTGAAGTTTATAAAACTGCATACCTGCATGTTATAAAAAGCATTATCGTTAATACTATAATTATAGTGTGTAGGTTTTCACAGTTCGTCATAATATTGTTGTTATACTTTTGGATGTAAACTGTGTGTGGAGTTTATGAAATTTTCTATGTTTGAGTGTACACTCTATCCATGAATACTCTCAGCGTCAATAATATCTGATGATGGATAAAGTGTCCACTCAAAATCTCCAACTTTCCTTAAACTCTACACACAATTTACATCCAAAAATCTAACAACAATAATAGTATAATTTTATACTAATATGTTTGTTTGTTTACTTGACTCGATCAGGGATCTCGAAGTAAAGAACTCAAGACCACCCCTGTGAGGAGATCCAAAGAACTCAAGACCACCCCTGTGAGGAGATCCATGCGGATTCGTCATGGGAGGCTCTCTCCCCTGCGCCGTGGTCCAACTTTCACAAGTCCGTTACAGTGAATACAGCACGTCCACCTTTCTGTTGCGCTTATTATATGATTGCTTTCAGTTATTGTGAGGCATATCAAATTCTGTATTTAATTTTTTGATGTTTCTCCAGATGATTGTAGAAAGATTACTAGTTTTTCTTTATTTATAAGATAAACACTTATATTACAAGATATTGGGTGAAGAATGCTTGAAGACTCGCTTATTATCGATATATGGTGTTGAGAAATTCATTGATAAATGTCACTTGTTCTCTTTTGTTTTGACTTACTTTACAACGTTTGTAAGTTAAAAGCTATGGTGAAATAAGTAAATTTGATGTTTCTGCATTAAGCATTAATTATCTATTCAGTTGAATGAGGTTTGAGCTGAGTGAAGAGAAGTTACTTTCTAGATAAAAATTGATAACATTAATATGTCTGAGTTGAATCAACTGTAATCTGAGTGAATAGAGAAGTTACTTTCTATTCATAAATGATAAAAAACGATAACATTAATATGTTCGAACGTTTTTTCTATTTGTAAATGATTAAAATGATAATATTTTTTATTTGTAAATAATTAAAATAATAAAATTGAAAGAAGAAAATTTAAAATTAATAATAATATGAAGTGAAATAAGGAAAGTGAATTAAGAAAAATTGTCAAGGATTATATATAACAAGTTATGTTTTGTGTTATTAACAAAACATAAATGCATTTTTCAAATATATTTTGATACTTAAACAAATTTTGTAATTATTTTGAAATGAAAATTAATGTAAAATAATGAAAGTAATGTTAATAGGTACTTGCATAAGGATATAACTATCATATTTAATATGACAAATGGATGTAATTAATTTATACAAGTATTTGGGTTTTAAATTTTATTGTCATTATAATTATAATTCTTGTAAAGAGAAAAAAGTAATAAAGACCATTTATTTTATGTAAAATTATGAAGTAGAAATTGAAGAAGCTTCTCAAATTTTGGACTTATCCAAACAATTTTGGAAGAAAGTTGAGAATGTTCAAAAAATTCTTATTAGAAGAATTAGAAGTTAAAATACAAACTTCTTACTCTACTATGTTAGCATAAACATGTAATTTTACCCTTAAATACTTATGCAAACAAAAATTAAATAGATGAAAAATAGGGATTTGAAGAAATTTTTATGAATATATATATATACACACACACACTAATGCAAACAAAGTTTGCATCTCAAGGAAATGATCAAACAAAAATTAAATGGATTAAAAATAGGGATTTGAAGAAGTTGTTATAACCCTATAATTTATAGGATCAAATGGTGACTGAAATGTTATCTCTTTAGTGTTTTTGTTTATCAAATGATTTTCCATTGTGCAAAAGAAAAAGAAAAGAAAAGAAA
The DNA here is from genome assembly GCA_009831015.1 of Picea engelmannii. Classification (NCBI taxonomy): domain Eukaryota; kingdom Viridiplantae; phylum Streptophyta; class Pinopsida; order Pinales; family Pinaceae; genus Picea; species Picea engelmannii. Next base: position 724,836 of record ML782497.1, on the reverse strand, counting down.
AGAAAAAGAAAAGAGAAAGAAAAAGAAAAAGAAAAGAAAAGAAGAAAAAGAATAAAAGAGGGCATAAAAGAAATTCAATAGAGCCCCATGCAATAACAATGATTTGGTCCATACCGTTCAAGCATGGCCAAGTTCTTTTAAATTTATGTTGATAGAAGTAGTGAATAAGCTTGGCTAAAGTGTTTAATCTTAGCCAAGTGATCTAGGTTAGTTAGTGAATAAATTTGACTAAACTGCCTAATCTTGGTCAGATAACCCCAGGATAGAGTAATTTCTTAGTCCAACAGTTTTATCTGGGCTAATTGTCATAGGTAATTAGGTTAGAGCATAGGATAGTTTTCTTTGTCTCAATAAAATAAGCATGATGATCATGTTGAACTATATCTTTGAGGTTTAAAAGGTTTCATGTCTAACCCCTTGGTGATAAAAACACGGAACAACTTGGGAAAAACCCACAATATGCACTTATCCTAAGTTTTTAGAGCACATATGCCTTCACACTCATAGTTAAGCACAACACATAAATGAATGACTCAAATGATCGTGCTCAGATATATGGGTGACAAGTTTTTCTGGAACCCCCCCCGACCATTCTACCTTTAACGGTGGGGGGGAGGGGGGGGGTCTGGAATCGCAGATAACAGAAGCGCACATTTGAACAGCTTAGGAGTCAGCGTTAGGATCCACGACTCAGACTGGATTCCGAACTCCCCCGATCGTTCTGCTTTTAATGGTGGCGGGGGTCTGAAATGTTGGTTAAATAACGTGCACAGATCAACGGTTCAGGAGCAAGTGCGATGATGGATGGCTCATATTGTTTTTCGGACCCCCTAGACCATTTTGTTTTTAACGGTGGGGGGGGGGTCCGGAATGGATTTTTTCCTGGCAAGCCCCTTATCTCTACGTGGCAGGAATCTATTGGGTCAGACTCCCATCGCCTCCCAAGGTCTGACATACGTTGTCACCCCATGACATCTTTATCCACGTTTTTCCCCTAGAGGTCACGTCTCATTACTCTGTTAGTTATTTCCCCTTGTTCTCCCTTTACAAGTCCTCTCACCATGGTTACTCCCCAATCAACTCCCGCCATGTCGCCCAACCGTACTCTTCAGTTATTGTCACCTGCCATCTCACGCTCTAAATGACCCGTTGGCCATTTATTATTGGCTAACCTATCCGTTAACCTGTTGACCTGTCTCTGGTGCCCAACGGGTATCCGTTTGCTCAAAATATACCTTCACCCTTCTTTCCCTTATCATTCACCCTGTCGTCGCACCAGAGAAATTTTCCCCGTTTTCCTCTCCATTACAGTCAACTTTCCAAAGCCACCATCATCCCCACTAACAATTGTTTGATTTGCATGTATTTTTACAACGATGGCGCCAAAATAAAAAAGAACAGAAGCTGAGGAAAATCCCTTCCTCCCGCCCCCTGTTGACCTCGACAGGATCCATATGGTCGATGATAAAAATCATGTTCGAGAAAACGAGCTAGTACAAAGAATTCAGCAAGCGATTGAGAAGATAAGAGAAGAACTGGGAGAGATTCCCACAGAAGCTGCTGAGATCATCAAATTATTGAATTCCAAAACCAGAGAGGAGCTAGAGGAGTTGAAGATTGAAGATAGGAGAGAGACCATCCTTGAGGTCAAGAGGGTCCTGACCAAGAGAGGACTGATGTTACAGCTGGAGGAAAAGGTCCAGACCATGGACGTAGGAGTGCAAAGATTTTTCAGCAAGATCGAAGCTCTGCAAAAGAAAGGCCTTCCTGGTTCGAGAGTTATAAACGACAAGTTGATGACGCTCGCTAATTACAAAAAGAAGCTAGCCACTATGGCTAAGGATAACTCAAATTTCTCAAGAATACAAGGCAGTATCAGGGGCAAGGAATTCTTAGATGCCTTACAGTTAGACATCGGCATACAACATGAGATCCGGTACATCTTCATCATCAAGCCAACTTTTTCCAAGTACACAGAGATGGATGAAGTATATCGAAGATTTCTCAAATTCAACATTCCTAGTCACCTTCGATGGGAAGAGATTTGCAATCTGATCGAGTAGTCGATGAGGTGTCCAAGCCTAGTCAGCTATCCAGTCAGACGAGGTCGTGCAGAGGCCTCACCAACGATTCACCCCAGAAATCAGTATGAAGTCTCAACATATCATCAAGCAGTTTCCTAAATTTTTGTATATTGTTAAGTTAGTTAGCTAAATTTAGATTTGCCACGTCCTGATCTTTAATGATAGGGTTGTATGTAATTTTGATTATAAATACTTCAAACTTTGAAGTACTGAGGGTTGATCTTTACGCCCTGCAAGCTACAAGACTGTAATTTTTTCAAGAGATCTTCCAGTAATACAAAGAGACGTTTTCATAGGATTCTCGCGTGTTATTCATTGGTGATGTTTTCTTTTCTATGTTGAATGTTCTTCTTGCTCAGTTGTCATATTGTTTTCTAATCTAATCTTTTAAAAGTAATGCACGTTGCAGGATTTATCTTTGTATACCCTGTTTTAGACTTTGAAAGATTTTAATGTTCAACTTCTGATATTACAGTGAAGAAATTCTTAAATGCTTCTTTACTTTAATTGATATTCTCATGTTTTCTTCTATTCATCACTTTATTGCTAAAGAATCAAACAAATGCATTATCTTTCCTTGTGAGAAGAATCTTTGTTTTTGGTTTAGATTTCTATCTTTATAATACAGACCCCATAGCCCAATGAATGCGTAAAGCCCTTTTCAGCCAACTTAACAAAAAACAACAAACCTTTTCAATCTTATTTTATTTTATATAACTAGCCTAATATCTTAAAGTTAAAACATAGCTAAATCATATAGAGAGATCCATCTCTGAAACTGGTAGGGATGGATTCCAGTTTCGAAGTAGTGGTTGGATAAAGTTACCTCTCGTAGATTTCTTCTTTCCTGACAACCTCTGGGAATATACAGAGCATTAACATAGTGGCGACCATACTGGGGAACTGAACAAACTTTCAACCCCACGTTCTATTTTTCCTTAGAAGAAGATTTTGTTTCTGAACAAATTGTAAATCTAAGAAAGAAATAATGTTTAGAGGTTGTTAAAAGCTTGTGCATATTAATTTCGGACTCATAGAACTAAAAATATATATATAAATTAAAAAAGAAATTTGGCTCCTAAAAGAACTTATACTCGATCTCACCCGGACCCAGAACCTGCAATAGCGATTGATAATCCAGAACAGTTACTTAGAAAGAAGACCGTTACAGAAGGTTCAGGGAGTCATAGTACCCTTCAAAGGTCCCCTTCTCTTCCAGAGGAACTTGTTACCCTTCAAGATCTTAACTTTGACACCATCTTTGAACAAAGCCTGTTTAGAACAAAATCTGACAGCTTTATGACTAAAATTGTTTTAGATCCAAAAACCCTGCAACCCCAGACCCCTGAAATACTGTCTCCACTACAAAACCTCAAACCGCTTACTCTGTGCCAGGAAGCCCCTCCTCCTCCTCGTCTTCTTTCATTGCCCCACCTATCATCTAGGTTGTTGTCCCGACTCCTCCACCTATCATGGCAGCCAGATACGCTCCCTTGGTGTTGGTCGCACCTCTACATGCTATGCCCCAGGATTATCAAACGAGACTTCCACAGTTCGATGGAAAAGGGCCTTTGAGCATGCAACAACACGTTGATAAAATGAATGACTATTTTGATCTACAGGAAGTAGATGAAGCTGACGTTCAAATGAGATTGTTTGCGCAGAGTTTGAACAATGACATTAAGAAATGGTACAAAGGTTTATGTGCTTCCTCAGTGCTCGACGTTACAACGTTTCAAAGAAGTTTTCTAGACAGATGGGAGGTAAAGAAAAATCCTCTCCAAATCATGTCAGAATACAAAAACATCAGAAGGAATCAAGGTGAGATAGTTCAAGATTACTGCACCCACTTCAATAATCTGTACAATGCAATTCCAGCTGATATTAAACCCCCACAAGGTTTAGCACTGATAAAATTCCCTGACGGTTTCGACGCTGATATGTCATATCAATTAAGGGAAAGAAACTCCACCACCGTGGAAGACATGCACAAAAGCGCAATAAGTGTGGAGGCCAACCTGTTGGCCAAAAGAGCACAACAGAGGACTGAAAGGAGAGTCACGATTAAAGAAGAACCTTCCACATCTTCTTCTGATGCCAAATTGGATTCCTTAGCTAGAGCAATGGAAAGGATGATGGAGAGACTCACTGTATCCGAAAGAAACCCTCCTAGAGAAAATCAACCTGCTCCACAAATTCAGAATCCTAACTTCAGAAGAAATCCTCCTCAAATCAGGCAGAGAGATCCCAGGGATCAAAGTGAACAAAGGGGTCTTGATCAACAGATCAGACCACCCCTACAGGAAAATTATGCCGATGAAGGAGAAGAAATAATTGAAGAATTGGAGGCTACTCACATAAACCTCATGGGCATTCATGATAACGAAGCTATTTTCCTCACTCAGGAAGAGCAAGGACTTTTCTTTCTTTCTCAAACGCAGGTGAGCGAAGAAGCTGAAGATAATGAATAGCAGGAATTTGAAAATGCCATTATGGAGGTACACAGGTAGTAAAATTTGTGAAGTAAGAAGACGGATGAAAGTTCCCCAAAAAAGGTAACCGAAATGAAGAAAGTGGTTGAAACCAAGAAATCCCCTGAGCCTTCTACCAAAAAGATCCTTGAGAAAGGTAATGCTGAAGCTCCAGCAAAAAGAAACCTTACCATTTTACAAAGATCAACACAAACTGAGGTTTCATCAACCAACCCACTAAATACTTCTGTCCAGAAGACTATGGTGGACAAATCATAATCGTTGAGCCAAAACAGAGCTCCTACACCTTTCAGCCTCGAAGGGGAACTAGCCAAAGTGAAAATTCCCATTCCCCTTTCCGAGTTGATGAGTAAGGATGCTTACCGATCGCAGGTGATCAAAGCATTGAGCATTGAACCTGATATAGGCACGAAGGCCTTAACCATTGGATCGACGAATCATTCGGACATGGTGAATCTCACTGACGATCAAACTAAACTCATGTTTGGCCCTGAAGTTGATGGTCAAACTGACAATGGTGTTGTCGCTCCTTTTTACATCAGGCTTAATATACACGACTTGATTCTGCATAATGCTATGTTAGATTCAGGTGCTTCCCATAACCTGATGCCTAAAGAAGTGATGGAAAAACTGGGACTCGAGGTCACCAGACCTTACAAGGACTTACATTATTTTGACTCCAACAAATTCAGATGTATCAAATTGATCAAGGACCTATGTATCACTCTAGTTCAAATTCTGGCAAAAAGCATTGTTATGGACGTTGTGGTCGCAGACATTCTCCCAAAATATGGTATGTTAATGTCCAGGTCTTGGGGGGCCAATTTAAAAGGTACTTTGCAGTTGGATATGTCGTATGCCACCATCCCAGTATTCGGGCAACAAAGAATATTATACAGAGAGACGCTGATGAAATATATGGTCAGCAGCTAAGAAAAGCCACATAACTATCCTCTGTACTCTGCACATTCTGACATGGATTCCTTTATCCTATATAACGATGGCGATACGAGAGAACAAGTCGCTCAACTAGAAGAGGAAGCATTTGATCTGAACGAAGCCCAAGAAATATCTGAGGCAGAAAGAAAAAAAAATGTGATAAGTGAAGAATTGGCAGCAGATTTCTGGAGCATGGACTTCGATGGAGCTGTAAGAAAAGAAGGAGCTGGAGCAGGAGTTTGGTTGCACAATCACAAATCCAGGTATTCGGAAAACCATTCTTACAAATTAAATTTTCAATGAACTAACAACATTGTCAAGTACGAAGCTTTGATGATCGGTCTGAAACTTCTAAAGAAAGTTGGTGCCAAACAAATCATGGTAAGAGGCGATTCTGAATTAATTATCAAACAAATCAAAGGTGAGTATACAACAAAACATCCCCATCTCAGAGCTTATAGGAATGTAGTTTTGGATGCCCTTAAATGTTTCACTGAAGTTGATTTACAGGTTATGCCTAGGGGACATAATATTTTAGCAGATGGTTTAGCTACGTCAGCAGCTACATGCAAGATACATTTTTGTTCCACTCACCCATACACGGTGGAGGTGAAGTGTAGATCGACTATCCCAGACAACATCAAATACTGGCAGGTATTTGTGAACGATGACCAAATTGAAGATTTTCTACAATGTAAAAATGATTTCGAGTGTACAAACATAGACTTAGAAAACGAGGATGAAAACGTAAAAAAAACTGATTTTGGAAATGATAGTGTAAATAAGATAGATTCAGGAGAGTTAGGTGAAGATGAGATAGAATCTGACATTTTGCATTTAAAGATTAATGTTTTACCTGGGGTTTAATTCCTTTAGAAGACCTTTTTTATTTTAATGATGTAGATAAAAAACCAAAAATTGAAGCCATTGGTAAAGAGGTTGAAGACATTAACATAGGGACAGAAGAGAATCCCAGGATAGTAAAACTTTCTAAATCCTTGCCTCCTAAGCATAAACTCAAATACATTGAACTTTTCAAGGAATATGCGGACGTGTTTGCTTGGGGATATGAAGATTTAAAATCTTATGACACAAGCATCATACAACATATAATCCCGATAAAAGAAGATCAAAAACCTTTCAGACAGAAACTTAGGAGAATCAATCCCAAGTTACTCCCCCTGATAGAAAAAGAATTTAAAAAGATGTATGATGCTAAAATCATAGTTCCCTTGCGATTTTCAAAATGGGTTTCAAATATGGTTCCAACCCGAAAGAAGTCTGGAGAAATCAGGCTTTGCATTGATTTCTGAAACCTGGACAAAGTTTCTCTAAAGGACAACTACCCATTGCCGAAAATGGACCACATATTACAAAAGGTAATTGGATCCAGTCGAATCTCCTTACTGGATGTTTTTTCAAGCTATAACCAGGTTCTCATTCAGCTAGATGACTAAGAGAAAACAACCTTCACAACACCTTGGGGCACCTTCATGTACATGAAAATGCCTTTCGGGTTGATGAACGCTGGGGCCACTTTCCAAAGAGCGATGGACATCGCTTTTGTAGAAGAACTTGGCAAAATTAGTGTCATTTATCTGGACGACGTAACTATGTATTCCCAATCTGATGACGAGCATTTAAGACATCTCAAACGAGTATTTGAGAAATGCAGGAAATTTGGGATTTCTCTGAATCTTAAGAAAATCATTTTCAGATTAGAGGAAGGTAAATTGTTGGGGCACATAATCTCTAAAGACAGAATTAAGATAGATCCAGCAGAATAGAAGCCATTCAAAAATTAGAACACCCAAGGAATATCAAGGAGTTACAGTATTTTATTGGAAAAATAAATTTTCTGAGAAGATTCATACCTAACTTGCCTGAGCTTCTCAGGAACATCACAAACATGTTAAAAAAGGACACAAAAATAAAATGGGACACTGAATCTAAACAGTCTTTTGAACAAGTTAAACATGCACTCACACAGGCTCCAGTCTTGATCAGTCGTAATTTCACCAAAGATTTTTACCTTTTTTCTTTCGCTTTTGAACATACCATTGCAGCAGTATTACTACAGAAAAACAACGAAGGGTATGAACAACCCATAGCCTTTTTCAGTAAAGCATTAAGATATGCTGCTTTGAATTATTAAATAATGGAGAAACAAGCTTTCACCCTAGTGAAATCCATAAAGGATTTTAGAGTATATATTCTCCATTCCCACACCATCGCTTATGTTTTGAACACGGTAGTAAAAGACATTTTAACTCAGGACAACCCAGACGGTCGAAGAGGAAAATGGATTGTTATCATTCTGGAAGATGACATAGAGATTAAGCCTACTAAACTGATTAAAGGTCAAGGTCTAGCAAAGTTAATGGCTGAATCCAATTTCCATGCTCTTGATATTAATTTCTTAGCTGCAGTAGATGAACAGGGAGAGCAAGTGACTCCAAGCGTGAAAGAGGTATTTATGAACTCTCCCTGGTACACAGAACTGATATTTGTTTTGCATAACTTACAAGCTCCCCCTGGTCTGACCAAAACTAAAGCTAGGTTTTTGAAATTAAAGGCATTAAAATTTTGCATTTTAGAAGGCAATCTATATTGGAAGGATCCTGGAGGTATTTTGTTGAATTATCTGTTAAAAGATGAAGCTGACAAAGTATTGCAGGATTTTCATGCAGGAGACTATGGTGTTGATATGAGCTGGAAGACCACAACTAATAAAATTCTCAGAGATGGGTTCTATTGGCCTACATTGTTCACTGATGTGCATCAGAAAGTGATTTTGTGTCATAAATTTCAGGTTTTCGAGGGAAAAAAGAAGCTTCTTCCTTTTCCCCTGAAACCAATCTCTTTTGAAGATCCTTTCCAGCAATGGGGATTAGACTTTATCGAACAAATACATCCTCCCTCTTCGAACCAGCACAGGTGGATTCTTACTGCCACAAACTATTTCACAAAATGGATCGAAGCTGTACCAAGTAAGCAAGCTAGTGATTCTGTCATTATTAAATTTCTTGAAAATAATATCTTGTCTCGTTTTGGATGTCCTAGAAAGATTATAACTGGCAATGTAGCTACTTTCTGATCTAAGAAGCTCATAGAATTTTGTAACCAGTATCATATTGGTTTGGGTCATTCCATAGCTTATTACACTCAGGGAAATGAGCTAGCAGAGCCATCCAATAAGACCCTGGTGAACATTATTAAGAAGACTTTGCAAGAAAACAAAAAATCATGGCATAACAAGTTGGTTTTCACACTATGGGCCGACAGACTAACCACCAAGAGGTCAATTGGTATGTCACCATATCAGCTTGTGTATGGCACTGAAGCCGTTTTTCGCACTTCCTTAGGAGTTCCTATCATGAAATTTCTGCAAAATATGCAAGCCGAGCCGAACGACTCCCAAAGAAGGATCAACCAGATGATCCACTTGTAGCAATCCAGAGAAGAAGTATACAACAAGACTCAGGTTGTCCAAGAAAGCATTAAAAAGATCTTTGACAAAAGAACTAAAGAGGATGACTTTGAGCTAGGTGACTTGGTTCTGAAATGGGATGCCCGAAATGAAGATAAGGAGAAGCATGGAAAATTCGACAATCTATGGAAGGTGTTGGGGTCCTATAATTATAGGCAACTCGATTCTTCGACTGTTGATTTGGCGTTTTTCTCGTGATGACGAAGTCTGGCTCGGTTGATCCCGTTTTCTTCCCTCCATTCTTTTCGCTCAATCCCCCATCACCCTACTGCATCCTTCATCCACGCTGCGCCCTCACTCCCTTGTCCTATTTCCCCATTGACTACCTCTCGCCTGTCACCCATCCATGAATAATCAAACTTAGGATGAACAAAAATAACAATAAAGTTAATTAGATTAAATAAGTAATGTTAGTATAGTTAGGATAGGATTAAACTAATTAATAAATAACTAGTTAATAATTAATTAATTATTAATT
>ML782497.1:634257-708445 GCA_009831015.1 Picea engelmannii | reverse complement strand
TCGGAATGGATTGTTTCCTGGAGGGCCCCTTATCTCTATGTGGAAGGAATCTATTGGGTCAGACTGCCACTGCCTCCCAGGGTATGACATACCTTGTCACCCCATGACGTCTTTATCCACGTTTTTCCCCTAGAGGTCACATCTCATTACTCTGTCAATTATTTCCCCTTGTTCTCCCTTTACAAGTCCTCTCACCATGGTTACTCCCCAATTAACTCCCGCCATGTCGCCCAGCCGTATTCTTCAGTCATTTTCACCTGCCATCTCACGCTCTAAACGACCCGTTGGCCATTCATTATTGGCTAACCTATCTGTTAACCTGCTGACCTGTCTCCCGCGCCCAACGGGTATCCATTTGCTCAAAAGCTACCTTCACCCTTATTTCCCTCATCATTCACCATGTCACCGCACTAGAGAAATTTTCCCCATTTTCCTCTCCGTTACATTCAACTATTTAAATCCACCATCATCCCCACTAACGATTGTTTGATTTGCAGGTATTTTTACAACGATGGCGCCAAAATAAAAAAGAACAGAAGCTGAGGAAAATCCCTTCCTCCCGCCCCCTGTCAACCTCGACAGGATCCATATGGCCGATGATACAAATCATGTTCGAGCAAAATGAGCTGGTACAAAGAAGTCAGCAGGAGATCGAGAAGATAAGAGCAGAACTGGGAGAGATGCCCACAGAAGCTGCTGAGATCATCAAATTAATGAATTCCAAAACCAGAGAGAAGCTAGAGGAGTTGAAGATTGAAGATAGGACAGAGACCATCCTTGGGGTCAAGAGGGTCCTGACCAAGAGAGGACTGATGTTACAGCTGGAGGAAAAGGCCCAGACCATGGATGCAGGAGTGCAAAGATTTTTCAGCAAGATCGAAGCTCTGCAAAAGAAAGGCCTTCTTGGCTTGAGAGTTATAAATGACAAGTTGATGACGCTCACCGATTACAAAATGAAGCTAGCCATTGTGGCTAAGGATAGCTCAAATTTCTCAGGAATACAAGGCAGTATCACAGGCAAGGCATTCTTAGATGCCTTATAGTTAGACATCAGCATACAGCATGAGATCCGGTACATCTTCATCATCAAGCCAACTTTTGCCAAGTACACAAAGATGGATGAAGTATATCGAAGATTTCTCAAAGTCAGTGTTCCCAGTCACCTTCGATGGGAAGAGCTTTGCAATCTGATCGAGTAGTCGACGAGGTGTCCAAGCCTAGTCAACTATCCAGTCAGACGAGGTCGTGCAGAGGCCTCACCAATGGTTCACCCTAGAAATCAGCATGAAGTCTCAGCACATCATCAAGCAGTTTCCTAAATTTTTGTATCTTGTTAAGTTAGTTATCTAAATTTAGATTTGTCACGTCCTTATATTTAATGACAGGGTCGTATGTAATTTTGATTATAAATACTTCAAACTTTGAATTACTGAGGGTTGATCTTTATGCCCTGCAAACTACAAGACTGTAATTTTTTCAAGAGATCTTCCAGTAATACAAAGAGACGTTTTCACAGGATTCTCACATGTTATTCATTGGTGATATTTTATTTTCTATGTTGAATGTTCTTCTTGCTCGGTTGTCATATTTTTTTCTAATCTAATCTTTTAAAAGTAACACACGTTGCGGGATTTATCTTTGTATACCCTGTTTCAGAATTTGAAAGATTTTAATCTTCAGCTTCTGATATTACAGTGAAGAAATTCTTAAATGTTTCTTTACTTTAATTGATATTCTCATCTTTTCTGCTATTCATCACTTTATTGCTAAAGAATCAAATGAATTCATTATCTTGCCCTGTGAGAAGAATCTTTGTTTCTGGTTTAGATTTATATCTTTATAATACAAACCCCATAGCCCAATGGATGTGTAAAGTCCTTTTCAACCAACTTAACAAAAAACAACAAACATTTTCAATCTTATTTTATTTTATATAACTAGCCTAATATCTTAAAGTTAGAACATAGCTAAATCATACAGAGAGGTCCCTCTCTGAAACTGGTAGGGCTAGATTCCAGTTTCGAAGTGGTTGGATAAAGTTACCTCTCGTAGATTTCTTCTTTCCTAACAACCTCTAGGAATTTACAGAGCGTTAACAAAAGTTTTTATGAATGAAGGAATATATATATATATATATATGCACATACACACTAATGCAAACAAAGTTTGCATCTCAAAGAAATGAAAAAAACAAAGATTTGAAGAAGATTTTTTTATATATATGTGGGAAAATGAGATTCTATGAACTTGAAATCAACCTAATGATTATTTACAGCATTAAGAGTACCTTCAAAAGAGAATATGTATGCATAAAAAATATTTAATTTATTGATTCAAGGTAAAGTCTCATCACCTAGAAGTATATGAAGTTCCAAAAGAGAATCTCTATACATAAAAAATATTTAATTTATTGATTCAAGGTAAGGTCTCATCACCTAGAAGAATATGAAGTTCATGATGAGATGCATATAATGAATCACAGGGATGATTTTAGGGGCTAAATTTCGGTCATGGGCTAATTTTCCATGGGTTGTCCCAAAAAAATATTCGCTATTCTAAAAAAAATTCACCCAAATTCTATAGGATAAAATTATTTTACTGAAAAATCACCAAAATTTTATACAAACTATATAAAATCCTTATAAATTTGAATATTTTTACAAAAATATTGCCAAACATTTATAGTTGGCATATGAAGGGTTAGTAAGATTCACCAAGGTTTTTACATTTAAAAATAAATTTCCATCCTTAAAATCATCCCTGATAATGATACATTGTATATAAATATAAGGTAGTTATAATAATAATGTTTTCTAACACCATAAAAAAAAAAATTAAATTAATCTTGTAACAAAGATATCCTCTATATAACCACAAACTGTATAAAAATCTAATAGAAATTTAAGGCATGAGTGTGACAATGATCCAAGCTACTTACATAGTAAACAAAGGCCACATCTTTTTTTCTAAATTCTAAATAGACTTAAATAGTAAAAAATTAGATCATAATTCTCAATCAATATAAAATCGAACTTTTTGTATCACCAAAATCCATTCACTAAAATAAAACTTATTATAAAATTAGATGATTTAAAAAAAGCATAAATATATTATAAATTAAGAAATCTTTAAAACAAAAAAACAACAAAAATACAAATATAAATTTATGTAATCCTCAATCTTATAAATTCTACAAAATCTCCCTCATGCATAAATAAAACTACTTTATTTTATTATAATTTATTCTATTTTTTATCCTTATCCCCATCTAGATATGATAGAATACTTGCAAACTTTGCATCCAATTTTGAATGGGTTCGTCTTCCCATGTTAATTTCCAAACTCTTCCAAACTACGGCTATTCCAAACGTGTCAAAAATAAATATGAAAACACCTTAAGAACTTCATACATTGTACAAGTCATAATAGAGTAGGTATGTGAATCGACAAACCTCTTGGAAGTTTAGACATGTTGTTGAAAGAAATTTTCACGGGAACGTGATCCAAGGAGACGTTAGCGAATTAAAGAGAGTCTAATAGAGCTCTTTCCATGAAGAGACTAGTCAATTTTAGAAACATAGGAATTTTAGGAAGTTGTTATATGTGTAGTGGGTAAAGTTACATTTTTGTGAGGATTTTGTTTTAAGAGGGAGCTATGTAGTGGTTGAATGTTGGTTGTATCTGAATATTATATTATATGATTTTACGACCCAAGCATATATATATAAGTGAGTCAAAACTCACTCTTATGTTTTTTTAAATTTGGTATTTTTGAGAGTTAGTTCAAGTGGTTTATTTGTTATATAAAAGTTATATTGGTTAAAGAGGTTATAAGGTTGAATCTACATGGGTCCATCAAGGTTAAGTGTACATATTGTGGGTCAAAGACATTGTGAACAATTTGTTTCAAGGTTGAGTTCACTATGAGGTTTTTGGTTCTAATTCAGTTGAGATTCGAGTTCATTAAGTCATACCAGGTTACCAACCACTATTGTGGCTAGCAGTTGAGCTACTCTCCATCTAAATATTTTGGGAAAGAAGGAATATCCATATAACCTAAAGGGTTATCCTAATTAGTTAGACCATTTATCAAAGACACATTGTCGATGGGGATATCATAGGTCATGTATTCAAATGAGGAATTGTAGTTAGTGGTTGAGCCACCTTTCATTTGGATATTCCAGGGATGAAGGAATATACACATAACTCCAAGGCTTAGCCTAGTCTGTTGGATCATCCACCTTTAATCCATGTGTTTAATGAGGGGATCCTAGGTTGCATTTTCAAATGAGGGACTCCAAGTGTTGTTATTATAGCTAGTGGTTGAGTTGAATAAGCTTAGGCTATCAATATGCACCCTGCAGTAGAACACTTAATGTTGTATAGGTTGAGATATATATCATTCAATCTCAAGGTACTTTAAATCGAATAGTATATATTCCAACCTATACAACAATAATTATTATGTTATATGAAAATATCTAAACATTACCAACATTACTTAATATTTATTTGGGCCTTAGATCAATTGAAAAATGATTTTTTAACTAACAAAATGATTGTAAGATATATGCAATTCCTCCTCAAATAGGCATCAAATATGCACCATGGCTTGTATTAAATTGTGAACTCCATTTTCATTTGAAATCAATGTTTTAAAATTGCATTATAATCTTTTGATTGTTGAATGTTCAAGGGCCTTTTTGGCTTGCAAACTCACCAAGATATATTGAATTTACAAGTTAAATGCACTCGATTACATGCATTAAGTTTCCAATTGCACTCTAATACATAATTGGTGTTTTCCACTTACTTTTGAGGAGATGTGCTTTAATAATTTTACTTAATTTCTTTTTTCGTTGAAATATCAACTAGTTTGTGAGCCAATATTTAGATAAATTATTTTCCATTGAAATACCAACTACTTTACCACATAATATTTTGAATATATTTTCGTTCGCCTCACATTATTACTCAACACAACCAGGTCATTGATATAATAATAATAATAATAATAATAATAATAATAATAATAATAATAATAATAATCATCATTATGATGATGATAATAATAATAATAGTAATAGTAATAATCATTATCATCATCATCATCATCAAATTTTAAGGTCACAGTCAAGCCAAACACCAAATCGGTGTATGAGACCCCCACAAACAAGGGATCCCCTCCACCCAGTGATTTGACTAGTAAAGTCTACGTAAGTATACATACCCTACCCATAAGGAGGGTAGGGTATGTATACTTACCCTCATATTCTAAAAGGAGTACTCAAGCTCTCTACCCACAATCCAAATTCTAGAGCCACCCATAACTACTCTATTATTGAGGACCTGGGTCAAACCCCTTGTGCGATGTCAGCTTTGGAGGTACTCTAGACATGTCCTTCACAGAGGAATGCCTTACTATCTGCTTTAGGAGCTCTAGAACCCAGTGGCTCAAAATTTATCAAGTTTGACGTCACAGATGTGAAGCCTCGCTTGCCTTACCACGTGGCTTTCCCAATCCACATGGAGTACTCAAAGTATACCATCAAACGTGTGATTTTTGATGAAGGCGTTGCCACTTGTGTGATGCCCCTAATCTGTTGGAAATCTCTCGGTTCTCCAACTCTTTCCAAGTCATCAAACATGTTGACTGCTTTTGACGGTCATTCCTTCCGCCCTCACGATATTATTCCTGCCTTTCCGGTCCAGTTAGGTGGGAAGACGGTAGAGGTGGAGGTCGAGGTAGTTGATGCGCCTCTAGATTATAACCTGTTACTAAGACGCAATTGGACCTGTGCTATGGTCTTCATCGTATCGTTCGTCTTTCGTACTAATTGTTTTCCTCACAAAGGGAGGATTGTGATGATTGACTAGTTATCCTTTGCGTACTCTAGTCCTAATGCATCTATTGGACCATCGATCCCTGTGATCGACAATTATGAACTGACAACTTAGAATATCGATGTCAGAATGTATTCTTCCCTTATGGGTACTTTCAACTTCACGACACCGAGTCATCACGTTTATGCCATGTCCAGTAGGCCTGTCTCGACAGGGAGGTCCATTCCTTTCCGCACTTCCTATTTTAGTGATCCTTGGACCCTACCTTCCTCGACTGCATCTTGTGAGGGTCAGCCACATATTGGAATTATATCACCAACCTATGTTAGTCATGTTGGAGATGGGTCGACAACCTCTGCTATTCATGTTGAAGACCAACAACCAACCGCTGCAAGTCATGTTGGGGGCACAAGTCTAGTGATCGCTAGTAAAATTGCACATACATCACCAACCTTTGCCAATCATGTTGGGGATTTGCTACTAGCCTCTACAAGTCATGCTAGGAGCATGTCACCAGCCACTGCAAGTCATGCTGGGGGCATTCATATGATTGCAAAGCCTAGACATGTAAGATGTAAGCCCAAGTTCCTTTGTAGGCTTTGCAAAGGAGATCACCTTACTCGTTTGTGCCCTACTACTACCATGGTACAAGAAGTGTGGTCCTTTCCTAGGGGCCCTTCAGGTTCTGAGTCTTCTTTGGCTTCCCAACCTTCTTTGGTTGATACAACAATCATGATGATGCAATCTTCAGCTGACACTCCTCTCCCTTTAGGGGCCGATGCATCTCTTGAACTTGTTGTCTCACATCCTATTCAACCAATGGTTGAAGAAGTGGTCTTGCCGATGAAATCTTCGATCGATCCCACTCTTCTCTTGGAGAGTGACAAGCCTAAGGAAATGAAATTGTTGATGCAATCTTTGGTCAATCCCACTCTTCTTTTGGAGGGTGATGCATCCTTCGACCATGTCCTTAGCATTTCTAGTTCTGTACCTTCTTCACTAGGGAGAATTCCACTCTCTTTGAGTATGCTTCCTCCAAGTACTAGGGTGGTTTCCTTTGATTGGAATAATCTTGTAGAGCCTCAAATTCCTTCTTCTACACCCTTCCATATAAGGGGCATTCTTCGATATATTGTACATAAGGTAACCTATGCAAGTATTTTATCCTCCTTGAATTGGAAAGCTTTGGGTTTTCCCAAGATTGTGTCAGCCCTTCGTAAGTTGTTTACCTTTCACAGAAGTCCTACATGTGAGCCTTGGCCTCCCCCATTATATGCTTCTTAGAAAGACGTCCACGAGTCTGATTTAAGCTCTTTTCTAGACTCATCTAAAAAGTGAAAATATTGTCAAGTGATTTGTCCATTTCACACTCGTTAAGTTGGACTTGAAAGGTCGTGAGTCTTAGTTAATCTCTTTTCAGACTCATTTTCAAAAAGCGAAAAGATTGTCGAGTGAATTGTTTATTTCACACTTGTAAATTGGATTTGAAAGGATGTATATTTGGCACAAGTTTATCCCTTTTTCACACCAAGTAGACTAAATGCCATGAAAAAGGACATTTTTCAACGTTAAGTTATGATTGCATCTCATGCCCTTGCTTGCAGTATTGAACCTATAGCCCGTTCTCGCTTTGCTTTGGAAATAGTTTGCCTCAACAATTTTTGCATCCTCAACCAAGAACAACCTTGTTTATATCCTTCACAATTTGACACCCTATACCTAGCAGGGAACAGTCCCCTGAGTGTCCATATCCCGCATGCACCCCCTTGCATTGAACATAGGTATGTTCCACTGCTGGAACTAGTTTTTCTTACTTGTGACACTCGTTTCCTCCTCTATATCATAGCATTCATTTGTCTATGAAAAAACAAAAAAAAGATGGGCGAGAAGGGAGTATTATCTTGTATCAGCAGCAGTCGTGTCGCCTTTGAACAAAGCACAAAATTATTGAGTCCATTCATCATAATAATTTTCGGATTAGCATGGCCTTAGGAAGATGAGCTCATTACAGAGTCTTCTCTACTGACTAGTTACTCTTTCAGTCCCTATAGAGAGGTTCATTGATGCCTCCTGCATTTCATGGTTTCATTATTAGGTCTATGCTGCCAGATTCTTCCATATGTCTCATGCTCTTGTTCAAAGGAAGTATATCAACCTGTTTCGACCACTTCTCATAAATATTGACTTTGCATGTCGGTCATACCCTTAGTTTGTCTCATAATCACATGATATTGTAGTCCTATCATGTACCCTAGCCCTAGTTTCATCATTGGTAGGAAACCTTGAACCGAACAATCGACATTTCATCATTGGTCATTGACTGGGTGGTTTCCCTTGTGTTCGATGGCAAGACATCTATTCAAACATTAGGATTCGTGTAGTGTCTTGGATTCCATTATCCTTTTTGGTGGTTTCCTCACCTTTGTCAACAATTTTCATCATTGGCTTCTATTCAGAGGGTCTTTTTTGTGTACCTCTTGCACTTGGCACACGCGAAAGACACATAGGGTCGTTGGTTCATGAACATGTTCTTTGTTTGATTTCCACCAAATCACGAAGCTCCTTCTTTGTACCTCGTGATGTCTGATGAGAGATGCCTTAATTCTCTCTTTTCAGCAGGTCTCCTTCCATCGACTTCAACCCATTTATTCTGGAAACGAGACCTAGAATCTTATGAGTACCTTGAGGTTTGCAGTCATTAGTGGCAAGCTCTCTTGCCATCAACAATTGGGAATACATCAATGTCTCCTGATCGATGAATTCTTCAGGTGTTTGACACCGGCTCCTTTATTCACACTTGTAAGAATGTACTTGGTGCCTTGATACCTACTTTCATTATCGATAGGTTGTCTCGTATTTTTTAACGATATAACTCAATGACTGGTAATCAAATGATGTCTCATTGTGTTCGACCTCAACTCCTTTATTCACATGATGTAGACTTGCATCCTTGGCGAATTGAGTAGAAGACTTGAAGACATCATTATGTGGCTGCAGATTTCCTGAGTTGTTGCTTCCTTTTCATTGGACCAATACCTATATGAATTCAGTGATCATGGGAGATCAGATTGTACTCCATTGTATACATATATATTCAGATTGGTTTTGAGACTAGTTCTACTGGGCCTTGTTCGCGACTATGGAAACTTTTTGGCATGTAATTGCATTTGTATTTGCCTGTTCATGGCCACAGACACTTGTTTGGTATATTTTCAGATGGATTTGCAATGTGATTTTATTGGCAGCCATATATGCAAAGTTAGTGCATAATGTAATGAGAAACTAGTTCTTCCAACTGGTTCCCCATCACTCCACTTCTAGGTTGTTTATAATGTATTTTGGTCCTCACAGATACTCCTTTGACCTGACACATTAGGGGGCATCTATTATAGAAAGATTTCCCTCACCCTATGCAATCTTGCACAAAAGGCCTTTTTCCATTTCCCCATGCAGACTTATTATCCCTGTTTGTAAAATCCAGAGCCAAAAATACATATTTTTCCACATGTACACATCTTTCCTACTATACATCATGCATATACATAGGTTGCTCCACTACAACTCGCGTACATCAGGATTTGTGCCAGAAAATGAAAATTAATGTCAGGTTTCCATGTCACGATAGGAGATATATGATCCTTGGCCTTCCCTATACTGGAAATGTTCTGACTCGGCCCTTTAGTTCCATTTTGAAGGCTATAAATGGGACAATTCCGAGCTATGGAAAAAAGGAGAAAGAATTCAACTTTGAGAGAACAGTTACTCTAGAGAAATTATCTACTTCATATTGAGTCTGCATCCCTTTGTCCTTTAATTCTGAAAACAATGTTCAACCCCCAAGCTCTTCCCTTATTGATTGAGAACCTCATTGTTTCTCTTTTATAAGCTTTCCTTTGGTGGAGGATTGAAGTGGTGGAGGCCCAACAAGAAGGAAATGAGTTTCTCGGTTTTGAACCGTACTGACATGAAAGTCTGTAATATTTTCACTTATGTTGATCATTTATTAATAGAAATACTCCTTTCTCGTCCAATTGATACCTTGCAAATATTTGAGTTATTATCCATGGGAATATTTTTTATGTATATTAATGGATTATTCTATCTAATGTGCTAACCTTTTATATTATCACCATATGTTGGCTTTGCTTGGTTGTTGAGAACTAGTTACAGGTATATAGCTTTGGGTCAAAGTGCTCAATGGTGGACTTCATCAAACATTTGGACGACGTAGTCCTCTTTCTTATCTCACTTGCATATTGGTTTATATAGCATGTTTTTGGGATAGATTTGATTTTTGCAGTCATTTCCATCTGTTGTGGTTTACCCTAGACATAGATATATTTTCCTCTTAACAAGGATCTTGGTCAAACAAAAAGATTCTCTTCATATTGAAGAGAGTATTGAGGAACATGCAACTACCCTCAAGTGTGAAAATATAGAATAATGTCTTTACTTTGGAGTCAAGTAATGGGCACCTTTGTTGATCATCCAGATGGTCTTAGTCAGGAATGACAAGTTATGATAGAAGGCGACAAAACTAGATGATGCATGTCTTGGGTAGTTTTGTTAGATGGCAAGGCATGCCTAAGTGTTGAGGGACTCGACAAAAGTGTTCGACAAGGATGGAAATGAGTTAAGTGTTTACATGAGGTAACCTCCTTATAGAGGTTGCACAAGACAACTTAGAAGTATTGGATGGTTGACATGTTTTGGGGAGAATGTAGTTGTAAGTAGTTGGAAATTCCTTGCTTCATGGGTTCAAGATGCCATGAATATTTTGGCAAGGAGTGGCCATGGTTTGGGGGTTTTGTTTGGACACAACCCACAAAGTAGGAAGGCTAATTGGAGTGGCATGGGCATTGAAACATAAGAAATTGGAAAGTGTGTCTTTGGCATCACTCAAAGAGTTAGTTGCAACTACCTGACAGTTGTGTGGGCAACATGAAGGGACATGAGTTCAATTTTCCTTGGATATGGTGGTAAGACACCTGGGTGAGGGGAAAAAATTGTACACCTCTTGTTTAATGTAGAGGTTGGGAGATTATAAGGCATCAAGTTGGATGGATAAGGAGATTATGAAGAAATGAATTTCTTTAAGATAAGCATTCGACTTGATGGTGTCAATCAAGTGAGAAAACACATATTCATGGGGTTTATTGAGCTTAGGTGAGTGGCATATGTTTTTTTTTGGTGTTTGTAACAACATGTTTCCCCCAGTTTGTAAATATAACTATATGGGCCAAGAGACTATGGTAAACGAAATATGTGTGAATATTTGATTGGATGGACCTTTGTATAAAAGGTCAATGAACGTAAATTTTGTTACTTAGTAATAAATGGATAAGTGTTGCATGACTGCTAGAAAGGGGGGGTGTACTAAGAAATACCACAAATGTTATGAAAAGAGATGGTGAAGGGGACCAGGAATGATTGCATTAACCTTCACCAAACCAATACCTTACTGGATTTAATTTCTCAGGACCATAACAATCCTCTGACCCATAAATGAATTACAGTTAGGATGGTAGGTGGGAATACCTCCTTAAGATTTAATGAGGGGATGGGGCAGAGAACCCATATGGAAGGCTTCCAGACCTGACCACGGACTGGGAATTCGAGCCACATGCAAACTTATTAAGAAAGGAAAGAAAGGAAGGTGTGGTGGATAGAGGAAGACCTACGAAGAGTGAAAATATGAGAGGCTAAGCTCTTCGGTTCAAGGAAGAACTAAGGAATGAATGTTCTGGTCGCAGAGAAAATGGCTAGCGGGATTATGATACAAGCTGATAAATGAGGCTGGTCCTCCTTGCTTGGTATTGTGTAAATCATTTCCAAAATATAGTGGGAGGAGGAGAGTAACCTCTATCCCTCTATCATTGATCCAAAAGAAGAGATTATGTCTCATAGCACCGTGGTCTATCTTGGGGGTGGCTAGTGGTAAATCCATTAGGAGTGACTGAGCCTATGGTTGGGTGGAAACAAGCACCCCTTTCTGCAGTTTCTTCACATTATCTGGTTCTCATAAGTATTTTCCTACTTTATGTATTGAACTAAAATAATGAACGAATTCATTATTTTATGTATATATGTGTGTATTTATAATTGGTTTTTGTGTGGAATGGTTGTGATATGTGCACATTCATCCCCTTGTGAACTTATTCTTTTGACTGATAGTCTGTATGCCCAAGATTAGCTCCTGAGGCTTCTTGGGACGTGAACTTGTAACATGGTCGAGATAGATATATCATGTCAACCTAAACCTACCTTTCTAAAGAGGATACCTCTTTCAGAATCCTTACTATGTGACCAAGATTTTAGGCCCAAGTCCTTAACCATTTCATGATAAAGCTCAAGAAGGATAACGAAGTTCAAGCCTTGAAAAGGGAGATCTCTTTGCTTGAAAGACAAGTGGACAAGACCTGTTCAAGAGGAACCATGTGACCAATACCCAGGAACCTTAGGCTAAGACTAAGGAAGCTATGTCCTCCTGACTTCGAAGCTCAGAAGTCTGGGACTTCAAAGTATGACCAACCTTACCAGCCTTATACTGGCCGAAGGTGACCAGGAGACTCAGTTTCTCGTAAGGTTGATTGCCATTAGGAGGTTCCCCAGGTAGTTAGGTGAACCTATCTTACCAAATAAACTGGGATCCAAAACCCCGAAGGTCGAAGCCGTGAAGAACCCAGAACTATAGATTGAGGGATCCTTCGGGTTCTTTCCCAACCGTCGATATACCGAGGATGCATTGATCCAGGATTTTTTTTGCATGAAATGAGGGAGGAGATATAATAAAGAAATATACAAAGGTATATAAGATATCCAACAATAAAAAATAAATATATCAGAGATGCAATCATAAACACATAGATATAGTAACACAATTTCTATTAATCAACGAAAATGTACAAAGATTGTAAAAATATAGAGTGAAAGACTCGCTAGAATGGTGGAAGCTTATCTCTAAGAAGAGATGTGATGGCTACTGGCATTCACAAGAAGATGATTATTACAATGAGGCTCCAAAGGCCTTTTTAACATAATTAAAGTTCAAAACCCTAACCCCGGAAGATGAAAAGACAAAAGGTTTGCAGGCCCCAATGCGAGTGGTTGATATGTCAACTTCCCGGGGGCGTAACTTTTTCATACGATCTTCGTTTCGGGTGCTCGATGCATCGTTAGAAGGATATATCTGAGGAATAAAACCGCTGACAGTGAATATAAAGTCTGAAACAGAATCATATTCGTCGGAGGTTTGATGCCCAAAAAACGTCGTTTAGGGCCTGAAAACGGCTCAGGAAGTTCAAGACTCGAAAAACTACCAAAAATAGTATATTACCAAAATTGCCAGAAAATTGTTTTCAACCAGTTGGAAAAGGTGGGTAGCCACCGATATCCACCTCAATCAATCCTCCCTCCTTAGGAAGCAATGTTCTCCATTGCGTTGAGTTCCCGAGGGAGAGGGAAAAGAGTTTGTTGAATTTGCATCTTGATGGCTTTCCTTGTTGGAGAAGTTGTGTTGCTTAGCTTGTTGAAGGTTATCACGAACATGTAGCTGGAAGGTTTGGACCTTTTTAGCTAGTTTGGAGAAGTTTTATTGCTTAGCTTGTTGAAGGTTATCACGAACATGTAGCTGGAAGGGTTGGACCTTTTTAGCTAATCTGGCTACATGAGATCCCTGTGTGCAAAAGGAATGTTTACACTTTGTTGCAATATTGTTGAACTGCTTCTGTTGGATAGAAGGTGTTGGGCCGAGGTTTTAGTGGTTGCAGTATCCTTTTGTTCACCTTTTGAACATATTGTGAAGAAGCTGAATTTTGTAGTATGAGATACTACCTTGCGACACTGTTTAGGTGGAATAATAGTCAGAACTACCTCTATTATTCTGTAGAGATGACCCCCCAGAGACACAATTACATTGTGAGGTCGAGACTCATAAAAAAAATGACACTTCCACATATAAGGTTGGCCTAAGAGAACATCACAGACATCCAGTGGGGAAAAATCACATAATACCTTATCCTTGAAGGGTTGGATGACGTATGACAGTCGACACTGTTGGTTGACATAGAGATCTCATCCATGGCGAAGCCACCCAATGTTGTATGGCTATGGGTATGGTGTTGTCGACAACCCTAACTGTTTGATGACCTCTGCTGAGATGAGGTTGTTCTGGTTTCCGCTATCAACAATAAAATGAAGCGGGGTCCCCTTCACCCACATCTATGAATGAAAAAGGTGCTCCCCCTCTTCAAGATCTGTTGGTTCTTCTGGTTGAATTGTTGCGGTCGTGACAATAGTGGTGGGGTATGCGTCGATGATCCATCTTTTAATAGTATTTTTAGAATCAAATTTTGAATTAGGGTTTGTCTCCTTGTCTTTGATCTCGACCACCAATGACTATTTTGAACGACATTCATCGATGTTGTGCTAGGGGGTTTTGTGGAAATCACACCATTTTTCGGTGTCCTTCTTTGTCTTCCCATGACCCTTCTTTTCCTGTGTCTTGGACTTGTTTTCGAGAGACTGTTTGTTAAGGTCGTATTTATCATACTTTGGTTGTTGCAGATTTGTAGACCCAAACTCCCATTTGTCCTGGTGCTTAAATTTCTGCTCGATTTTAACAACATATCGATAAGAAACATCGAGTGATGAGATGTCCAAAAAATCCATTTCAGTTTGGATGTATCTGTGTAAAGCCCCATGGTATTTTAGAACCAAATGTCATTCAGAGTCTTTGATACCCAGCTTGATGCATGATCAGAATCTAGACTAGGGGTCAAATTTTAGCCCAAAAATCAAAGTGTCCAGAATCGCTTCAAAACAGACAAGTGCACAGGTCTCGTCGTCACGAACCCAATGCACTTTGAACGGGGTCAAATGAACATCGGATGATTGATATATCGTGTTCTGTTTGAATTGCCAAACAGAGAAAATTTTGCTGACTGTATAGTCCGTACAGTTTGTACCGATGACATGGCAGGGACGTACCTCACATGTGGCAGGTGATGTGGTAAGATGGCATGGCATGATGCTAATGTGGCAGGACCTAAGTTGGTAGTGGATTGGCAGACGCGTGGGCGAATGATATTTTGACACGTGGCACATTAATGGCAAATGGTATGGTGACACATGGCCCAGGCATGGGCTGCCACGTGGCACCTTGGTTGGTGTTTAAAATTTTATGGAGTCCGTGGGGATTGAACCCTGGACCTCCACCCACGGTGTAGCGCCTTCACAAAGTGTGGGTAACCACTAGGCCATGTGTTGTTTCTTATTTAATATATGTTTTAATATATATTCAAATTCAAATGTTTGTGTAGTTCAACGGGGGTCTGGGCTGGGGCTTAGCCGTAGCCCTTGATATTTATGCGTGCCCATGTGACCCAACTCCACACAATTTTGGCGCATGATTTTTAAAATGTTCAATCACTTTCGCCCGACATTTGGTGAATATATGCGCCTGACACATGTCATCTCCTTGACCGTTGCAAAGGGTGCCCTTTTTTTATGTGCTGGGACATGGCCACATGGCCCCCCATGCCCCCAACACCTTTGCATTTTGGGGGATTATTTCCCTAACTGTTCGATAAATTCATGTGTTTTACGGGAACGACATGTGCGCTGGGTTTAGGCATGGTAAACTACTTGAAGCCAGGTTACTTACATAGGAGGTGTGAATTGGCGAACCAGAGACAATAAGCTTGAAAGAGAAAAATGGCAGGAGGCCTAACGTCTTCATTTTTTGGCCAAATGAGGTGCTGAAAAAGCCCAACTAGGGGTTTTTGAATGTTCTAAATCCTCTTGCACAACTAAGACATTGAGAAAGGTCCTAAAGTTTATTTTAATGGAGTATTGGGTGCTTGCATAGAAAAACAAGCCAGCCCCCTATTTTTAGATCAATGCACAAGGTGTAGAAGATATTGGTGAAATTTGGAACTGCTTGGCCCCTCTCTTGTCGCAGTGTGGTCCATCTCATGTAATGGTCCTCATAGTTGCCAACAAGGTAATATTGTTCCTTTACCGCATCCATAAAGAAATCTCAAGTGGGCTCGGCCCCAGATATTCCAAACTCCTCTGTGGAACTTTGCTCCCAATATTTTTCCCACCAATGTTTGACATGGGGGAGAGATTTAAGGAGTGTGATGGTGATCTTTTCCCTGTCGAAAAAATTATAAACAGAGAAATAACCTTCTAATAGATTTAACCATTTGTCTAGGGCATCCACATATATCTGAACTTCAAATATGAGAATATCAAAATTAACCTGTACCTTGAAAGGATAATTGATTCCAAAGTGGTTGTTTGATGAATATTTTCCTGTTGCTATCGACAGACGTTGAAGGATGTGGGAAAAATTCTCCATCATTTCGTCCCTCTGTCGCATGAGAGCTTGCTCAAGCAATAGATTGATATAATCGTCTGCCTCATCATTTTTATTTTCTTCTTCCATGGAGGGTTTCTTGGGCGTGCAAGAGTGATTGTCTTCAAGAGAGACAATATCAAGATCCAAATTTCTATACTCGAACCTATTTGGGGACATGCACTGAAAAAAAAACGATCAAGAGCAGCCTGCTTTGATACCACCGATCCAAATTATTTTCGACACGAAATGAGAGAAGAGATATAATAAATAAATATACAGATATATCTAATATATCCAACAATATAACATAAATATATTAGAGATGCAATCATAAACACAGATATATAGTAATACAATTTCTATTAATCAACGAAAATGTACAAAGACTGTAAAAATACAGAGTGAAAGACTCGCTAGAATGGTGGAAGCGTATCTCTGAGAAGAGATGTGATGGCTACTCTCATTCGCAAGAAGATGATTATTACAATGAGGCTCCAAATGAATTTTTAACATAAGCAAAATCCAAAACCCTAACCTCGGAAGATGAAAATCCAAAAGGTTTGCGGGCCCCGATGGGGGTGGTTGATACGTCAACTTCTCGGGGGCGTAACTTTTGCATACGATCTTTGTTTGGGGAACTCGATATATCATTAGAAATATCTATCCGAGGAATACAACTGTTGACAACAAATATCAAGTCTAGAACAGACTCCAGACTCATATTCGTCAAAGATTTGATGCCCAAAAAACGTCGTTTAGGGCCTCAAAACGGCTTCGGAAGTTCATGACTCGAAAAACTGCCAAAAATAGTAAATTACCAAAATTGCCAGAAAACTATTTCAAGCCAGTTGGAAAAGGTGGATGGCCACCGATATCCACCTGGATCATGTGTGGCGCTAGTACCTGGAGTGCGGAGATTGGGCACTTCGGGAGATAAGAGGAGTTTGCATCGCAACACTCTGGAACATCGAATCCCTGAGGTAACCAGAGTCGTAGATCTATAAATCTACGTGGTTAGATCTCGACCGTGAGATCTGAGGAATGTTAGAATCCTGTCATTCCAGGGGTGATGTGGTGCAATTATTCCCCCCTAGGGTGATGTGGGCCCCATCTTGATGTACCACATGTCACCCAGATTATTGTGTGTCACATACCCTATAGGCCTTGTTGTTTCTGAGTCTACACTTAAGGCTATAAGGTGTAGAGTCTAATCATCTAAAAAGAGTGAAATAAAAGGAAAGGGAAGAAACAACTTTGGGGGATGAAGCTATGGCCAATCTCTGAGTTGTCTTTGTCTAGCTTCCAAATATTCTTGAATGATGATATCCTGCTCGATGGCGGCCCATGAACGTTCGAGCTTTGTCCGGGTGGTGGTGGTCTTAAGTATGGTATCAAAAAGATTCAAAGCGATGCTGGTTTGATCCGATAGACTAGGTTCAATGTCAGGCTATCTTACGACAGGTAAATTCATGGGGAGAACAGAGCTTTAAAAGAAGGTGGATGTTTTAAAGTGCTTATCTCAACTTTAGATTATACAGGGAAAATTTAGTGAAGCCAATCGAAGGGTTTAATAAAATTGAAGGTCGTTTTCCGTAACTGAGTTTAAAATCTTGAAACCAAGTGTGAAAACATAGAGTTGTCAACAATGTGGGGCATCAATTTCAGAGGAATCCCACATTGTGGCAGAAGAAGAAAGGACAGGAATACCTTGATGAAAGAATATAATGTAGAGATCTAAGTAATTCATAGGTCTTGTACCTGCTAGTAGCCGATACAGAGGAAAAACTGTAAATAACTAGATACCTAGAACCTGATCATATCAAAATAGGGAAGAAGTTGGGGCCTCACTGTTATTTTGTGCATCTCTGCTTGAGCGACGATTTTGTATTTGGTTGATAAATCATCCTTCTCGTTGTCGCTAGAATCATCCGAATAGTTTATCGACTCGGATTGTAGAATGTTGGAAACATATGACCATGTCTTGACATAATTAATACTTCGGGGTGAGGTATCGTAAACAACGTCTAAACCCTGACATTAACTCTCGGCAGCTAACTTGGGAATTTTTCATGGAGCCATGATAGAGAAACCTGCAACTGGACCACCTGTCAAAAAAAATGAAAATCACAAACAACGATTATCCTGGTAAAATGGCTCTGCGTGTAAATAGAAATGAGAACTGAACTAATGAAGGGAAATCTCTCTATCTTGGTCATTTAAACCCACGGTTTCCTTGCCAACATAACGGTCAAATTGCTTAATACAAAGATTTAGAAGTAAAAACAAGATCTTACTATCTGTCACCTCATTGCAATTCAAATAATTGCCATAAATGCTCGACGAGTCGTAACACAAAAAAAAACGCAAAAACATTTAAAACTTACTCCATAGATGGTGCGTGTTAAAGGTTGTTTAATGCATTGATTAATCCAGTTTAGTTCCTTTAATTAAGTGCGTTTTAGTCTTTAATCCCCCTTTTTCGGCATTCGTTGTATCAGAAGATTTCACTCCTAGCCTTTGAGCCCCCAAAACCCAAAATCACAATGATGCGATTTAGTTGATTACTCATGATTTGACCTAAGCTCTTAATTAACCCATGCCTAATTAATGAATATCGCGACTTCACAACTCAGAGCTATGAAGGTACTATTTTTTGGGAGAGCGATCGCCAAGTCGCGAAATCACGATAGTGCTTAACTAAGGTTTAAAGTGATTTACTCTTGACACTAACATGGGTAAACTTTAAAACCATTATCGCCATTTCAGGTGTCGGAATACTAAGGATTCAGTGGGTAGCGTCACGAAATAAACGAAATCCCAAAACCAGCTGTTTGGGCTTAAGTATAACATCTCACTTATTTATAAGAAGGCGTCTCCAACCTTTTTTTCTCTTTTTTTTAAAGAACATAGAGGTGCTCCAATAGGCCCATTGGGACGTGACACGCATCACCTTGACCCCTCCTACGTGTTAGTTCCTGATATGTGTCTGCCTAGCCAATGTAGTTGGTGAAGTGGTCGGGACTTCAGGACTCCATAGGATTTGAGATGTAGTATGGTAGAGAGATCGAACAACCCAAAGATTGGAGCCACATGGTGAGCTTATAGGACTTCAGAGATTTAGAACTCCAGGTGATCTCGTGCGTAGATAGTAAAGAGGCATGAAGCGTTGAAGCACTGAAGCATTGAATCTATCCACAACTAACATAGGAGGAAGAGAGTGAGTCCAGTCATGGGATCAAAATGTGAATGGTCTTCCACCATGGAGAAAGGAACTTGGAAATATCACGTGTGAGGTGAATCCATTGAGCACCACATGGCCCTCAACCAATGAAAGCGCAAATAACTTCAAGAGATATATCTGCCAGTTCTAGGCTCGGTTTTGAGCATGGGGACTGTGGTCGAAAAAATATGGATGAGAAGAGTGTGGTAGAAACCCCGAATGAAGGGTTTGATCATTTAAGGAGAATGAAATTTTGAGGCCCCATCCCTAGGAAAGCCACTCAGGGGTCGGGTGTGTTACAATGTTCCTAGAGAAATCTACATGAAGATCTTGGGGAATTTTGGAAAGGAGGCTTGGAATTATCTAAGGCATGAAAGATTTGTTCTAAGTGTATTGGTGAAGAAGCGAGATCTACAAGAGGAAGACCCATAGGTTCTTTAGGAGTTGACTGTGTAAGTAAGTAGCACTAAGGTAGGTGAACCTTAGGTTATTTTTTCCTCTATAAAATGAGTCGTAAGCAATGGTCAAACTCCTATATGTTGTATTCTTATTGTTGTACATTCTTCATTAACCAAGTTTAGGCACCTGCTCCTACCTTGGGTGCCACCTAACATCTTATTTTGCGGTTTCTTTATGTGGGATGTCATTATTCCTTGTAATATGTTATTTGACTGCAATGTCCCCATTTTTGGACTATTTTATGTTATAGAGTGGGATACCTGCCAAAGTAGCCAGTTGGGGGTGATAGTGAGTTCAGGAGGTATTGAGGAGATTCATGGGGCTTGAATTACATTATTCACCTTATTTCATCATTAGGATCCATTCTTCACAACTTGTATTTGGTTTCGTTGCATTCTCACAATTTCCATAATTTTGAGTTATTATGGAGCATAATTTAATTAAATTCACCGAGGTCATTTTGGGCATAATACTTGAAGAAACCGCTTAGTGTAATATCTCACCGGAATTAGGACGAAAATATGTACATGATAAGATGATGAAAAGTGACTTTCAGTGGTTAGAGAATCCACAAAGGAAAATTAATCACTTTTAAGAGGAAAAAAGGTTAATTAATTAATAAAATGATTTAATGAAGAAATATTAAAAGTAAATTAAAAGTTACATGGAGAGAAAAGGTGAATAGGGGTATAAAGGAGATATAGGGGATTCTATTCTCTCATTATGTTGATTGATATTTTGATGTCCGGCCTCTTGGGTAGAGAGCTCAAGTTACTTGAGGGTTTTGACTAAATAAACCCTAGATATCAGCAAGGGAGTGAAATATTCTCTCATTCCTGATCCAAGCTTGGTTAAGGAGGTGAAATATTTCTCCCTCACCATTCTATTCAGCCACAGGTTTGGTTTTTACAGTGAAAGAAGAGTCATGGTGCAACTATGGAGGTTTCTTGTAGAGAGGGTGCATTATGAAGGAGAAAACAATTTTATTTGGATTCAGAGAGTTGGATCTGGTAGAGATATTGTACCATGAACATTTTCCATCCATAGGGTTACGTATTATTGGTATTATGGGGGTTTTCATGCTCCATATTTATTTATTTTCACAGCTGGGCGAATTATTACTTGAGGGACCATATTCATAGGTCAAGATCTTCATTTCTGGATTTCGGTTGAGCATTTATCTCTTGGGGCTGAACTATACTCACCTTGGGTGAATTTTGGAGAAGATTTCGAGTGCCATCCCTTCAGAAAATATATTCATTAGTGGCTGAGCGAAATTATTGGAGCAGGGTGAATTATTGGCACTTGGTTATCATATGGTAGATTGCATTCTTAGAGGATATATATTGTGGGTACCCTTTGGAGGGTTTCTAGAGTTGGTTTTTTGCATATTTTTAGTGTTTGGAGCCTTCTACATCAGCCATATAATTTTGTATAAGATTTACATCAGATCTATTCACCCATGTATTGAGGTTAGCAAATGAAATAATAAAATCAGATCTGATTTATTTTGGCTTCATCTTGTATTGGAGTTTCTTAGAATTGTTTCCTATGAATTTATTGTTTAATTTACATGTCACTTCATGCCCAACAACCACCATACATAAGAAACAAAACCAATGATGAAAGCTACAACCATATGTATGAAAAGTGTTTGACAAAACACTTCAACTGTTCATCTGCAAATAAACATAACAACAAGCATAAATTCAAAACAATCACTCATTGGAAAGGGATTAGGTGTTGCATATGATTTGTTTGACATAATATTGAACACTTAAACTTGATATAAGTGGGACAACAAGTATTGAATTGATTTCAAGAGAGTTGAGGGCTTGTATACCAAATGTTTGACAAAATTTCTCAACCACATTAATCTAATATTTACATCAAATTTATTTGGGAACACTACAATGGTATCCGAGAGAAATTCCTTCGCCATCATGTGATAAAAATTGATGATCTAGAGGAGAAATGTATTTCACAGAGGAGATCATATATTGTGATGAGCAATATCAATCACTTAGTGAGAAATTTTGGGATCAAGTAACATTCCAATAGTTTGTATCCATAAAAAATCCTAGGTGGAGTAAATATGAGGTTGCATTATGGGTCAAGAAGAAGGAAGAAGTTAATTCTTGGGGTAGAAGAGAAGAGGAAATCAAAGCCAAAGTAGTCAGGAAGGTAGATACATCATTACATGCTAGCAAGGAAATTTTCTACAGTTTCAAAGAGCCTTAGGAGTCAGATCACAAATGCAAGGGTAAAGGGAGAGCGCATTACATTGAGGTGCACTATGATAGTGATGAGGAGGATGTGTATGAGGATGTGGCCTTAGATGCCTCATCAGAGCAGACCCATGACTCTTGCGCATTTTATGGACAGAGTGATGACCAGGGTGCTTTTGAGAGTGTAGATGTATTCACACCTAAGCATGATGAGATTCGAAGCTTAGATTACCCACCTTTGGGAGTTGACATAACTTATAGGGGTCCTTGTGTTGGTTATGATGATCTTCCTATGGAGTTGAGCGTGGCACATTCCTTATCTTCTCAGATGCCTGTGCTAGCCATGAACCATGAGGATATCCGTGGCATTGTGGATATGGTAAAGGAGCCTTGTGTACTGATTGAACACAAGGGACATGTGGATATGCAAGCCCAGGAGGAGAGGCATGACTTGGATACAAATGACTATATACATACCTATCAACATCAGGAGAGTGAGTCACCTATTTTGGGGAGTCCTTTGATAGATCAGGTTGGAAAGACCGATAGATTGATGGGGCACTTACTTCTGGGACTAGTCTACAGTGACAAAGATACTTTCCTTATTGGTCAGGATGACCATATCACATGTATGGACACATCCATATGGGATTAGGGTGCAAATGATATTAGTAGGGTGAGTGCACATGAGGATACAACTGTACATATTGGATATACGGTGATTCAGATGGATGCAGCATGATATAATGATGTACAATGGCATACAAGAGGATTCAATAACATAATGGACAATGGGAAATATGGTGCTTTATCTCTTGAGGAGTGTGTTGATGAGGATCCCACTGTTGAAATTAGCAGTGGGAGTCATGAGGTAGCACCACAATAGGACAATGTTTAGGAGTCATGACATTTGGTAGGACAACTGAGAGTATGAGAGGACATGATTATGGCAGCCATTATACAAATTGATGATACTCATGCATTGGTAGCAGGGTATTGTTGGAGATCCACGATGACACTTGATAGTTCAAAGGGGGATCTTGCCATTGATGACTTCTAGAAACTCAAGGAGAGAGTGACTGTGATGAGGAACAACTATGTAATTAATTATGGATAGCGATTACCTTTTGGAGTTTGGCGAGATGTATCATGGGGTGCTGACGAAGAAGGAGATTGAGTTGGATTGACTCACTCATGAGTTGGTAAGCACATGAGGATTATTGGAAGGTGCACATACAACCCTTCAAGAATCAGAGTCAAAATTAGAGGAGCTCCTTAAGGAGGCTAGTAAGGGACCCACTACATCTATCTCAAGAAAGAATCAGGTATATACTTCAGCTACACCACTAGAGGATGTTGTTGTTTTGGTAGAGGAGCGCTAGTTGATGGAGTATCATGAGGAGTACCCAGTATCACTGATGATTATGGAGAGATGTGATCAGGGGGCACTGGAGGATGTCCATGTGTCACAAGGACCACCATTCATGGTGAGTTCTGAGGTAGTTGGTCATTCACATACACATGAGGATTCCAGAGCCAAGGGAAATTATGAGGACACATCCATTTGGGTTCCAAGATTAGTTGACATCCATGTAGAGGTTTACCCAAGAATACACCCAGGATACATGATGATGCAGGAGGATACAAGAAATTGCATGAATATACAGGGGCATACGATGATGAGAGGTAGTTCATAGGGGCATGTAGAGGTGTACAGTAGTATCCAGGGGGATGCATTGGATTGCGGGGAGGAGACATACGTAGTGGAGCATGGAGAGTTACATGGAGAGAAGTCATCTCCCTTACATCAACACATGGATCAGGGAAATCACCTTCTTAGTAGTAGCAGTCATATGAGTGATAGTGGAGGTAGTGTGATTGACCATCATTTTGGGGAGTTACCTAATTTTGTACCTGATGGTTTGACATTAGTGAGGATTACAGAAAATTATTAACCATAGGTGCCAGTGGATGAGTTCTTGTTCAAGCCTTTGGGGTTGACCAATAAATATGACACTCCCCAATCCTACATACAGTTGCAATCATTTATGTCAGCTTTCCCCAATACTTCCATTATATACAACAATATAGGGAGAGATATTTTGTTGCATGGGACATGGAGAGTTTTTAGGAAGATGCCACCTGACAGGGAATATTTCATTATATGTAGCAGGATAGGGGAGATTCGTCCGAGAAATTCAGATGAGGCCTCGGGTGTGATGGAGAGAATCCTCAGTCATAGGATAGAGGATATTCCAAATATGGATATAGTTTCAGAGTCTCAGTGGGATGAGGACGTGGAGCAGAGTAGGACAGAGACTTATGATGAGGACCATGAGGTCAGTTGGAAGGATGTATGTTCACAACAGGTAGCGTCCAAGATCTTGAGGACTATACATGATGTACATGGGGTTGGAAAACTTGGCCATTTTAGGACTCATCAAAAAATTAGAGAGAGATTCTCCTGGGAGGTTCTCGAGGATGATGTCATGAGACACATGGGGATATGCTCAGTATGTCAACATCACAAGTCAGGGTATGACTCCTTAGTCGCCCTCATTTCAAGGCAGAGTTTGGAGAGTATGCTAGCATCTCTCAACCTTGGTGTCTGAGATCTATATAGTAGGGATGAAATCATATGGATACTAACAAAGCATGGGACACTACAGATATAAGTATGGATTGACAGGGAGGCCGATTTAAGTGATTATGGACCAGACAACATAGATATCAATATACTTCGGCTAGATATTTACAGTTCAATAGGCCTCGAGATACTTGGTATGGAACCCTCATAGTTATGTGATGTAGGGTTTGGTTATCTTCTAGAGTGCATTGGAGTTTCAGGGACTTGCACGAATGGTTCCTTCCATTGTTGGGGGAATTTGAGAGCAGATCAAGATGAGGATATTATGTGGAAAGATCTCCTTGGTTGAGGATCAGATACATGAGTAGGACATGTTCTTGGTTAGCAAGGGATTTGGATACTACCAGAGGTGGTAGTTTAGAGACTAGTTTGGATGAGAGATTCCTTGAGGGATGGATATTTTATTTACTTTCTCTATTGGTTGGGGATCTTCAGGATATTCTTTGCGATGGTGTATTACAAGACTATACTTTATAGGGCACTACCATTCACATCTTGATTTGGGATCCAATGATTGGAGTGCTTGGTAGTCCATAGTTTGACAGAGTTGATATCCGAGTGGAGCAGTTGCTTGAGGAGTTGATTGAGGATCTACTACACATGATCATTCTATTCATCGGGAGCATTAGGGTGGCATGCGTGGTGAGAACTTCGAGGGTCTATGTTTTGAGGGCAGAGTAATACATGTCACATAGGTGGATATGGGATTCTAGGATCATACATAGGTTGATTTAGTTATTGTTTGAGGACAAACAATATTCGAGTAGGGAGGACTGCAATGTCCCCATTTTTGGACTCTTTTATGTTGCAGATTGGGATTCCTGCCAGAGTAGCCAGTTGGGGGTGATAGTGAGTTAAAGAGGTATTGAGGAGATTTATGGGAACCAACTTACATTATTCACCTTATTTCATCATTAGGATCCATTCCACATAGCTTGTTTTTGGTTTCATTGCATTCCGACAATTTCTGTAATTTTGAGTTATTATGGAGCACACTTTAATTAAATTCACTAAGGAGGTCATTTTGGGAATAATACTTGAATAAACCCCTTAGTGTAATATCTCATTGAAATCAGGAGGAAAATATCTATAGGATAAGATGATGAAAAGTAACTTTCAGTGGCCGGAGAAGTCACAAAGTAAAATTAATCACTTTTAAAAGGAAAAAAGGTTAATTAATTAATAAAGTGAATTTATGAAGAAATATTAAAAGTAAATTAAAAGTCACGTTGAGAGAAAAGGTGAACGTGGGTATAAAGGAGAGATAGGGGCTTCTATTCTCTCATTATGTTGATTGATATTTTGATGTTTGACCTCTTGGCTAGAGAGCTCAAGTTACTTGAGGGTTTTGACTAAATAAACCCTAGAGATCAACAAGGGAGTGAAATATTCTCTCGTCTCTGATCCAAGCTTGGTCAAGGAGGTGAAATATTCCTCCCTCATTCTATTCAGCCACAGGTTTGGTTTTTACACTGAAATAAGAGTTAGGGTGCATATCTAGAGGTTTCCTGTAGAGAGGGTGCATTGTGAGGGAGAAAACAATTCGATTTGGATTCAGATAATTGGATCTAGTAGAGATCTTGTACTAGGAAAATTTTCCATTGTGAGGGAGAAAACAATTCGATTTGGATTCAGATAATTGGATCTGGTAGAGATCTTGTACCAGGAAAATTTTCCATTCATGGGGTTACATCTTATTGGAATTATTAGGGTTTTCATGCTCCATATTTATTTATTTTCATAGTTGGGCGAATTATTGCTTGAGGGACCATATTTAGAGGTCAAGATCTTCATTTTTGGAGTTGGGTTGAGAATTTATCTCTTGGGGCCGAACTGTACTCACCTTGGGAGAATTTTGGAGAAGAGTTTGAATGCAATCCCTTCAAAAAATAGATTGATTAGTGGTTGGGAGAAATTATTGGAGCAGGGTGAATTATTGGCACTCGATAGCTTGGTTATCATGTGGTAGATTGCATTCTTGGAGGAGATCTATTGTGGGTACCCTTTGGAGGGTTTATAGAGTTCGTTTGTTGCATATTTTAGTGTTTAGAGCCTTCTACATCAGCCATTTAATTTTGTATCAGATTTACATCAGATCTGTTCACCCATGTATTGAGTTTAGGAAATTAAATAATAAAATCAGATCTGAGTTATTTTGGCTTCATTGTGTATTGGAGATTCTTAGTATTGTTTCTTATGCATTTCTTGTGTAATTTACATGTAATTTAATTCCCAACAACCACCATACATAAGAAATAAAACCAATGATGAAAGATACATCCATATATATGCAAAGTGCTTGAAAAAACACTTCAACCAACCAGTTGCAAATAAACATAACAACAAGCATAAATTCAGAACATCCACTCATTGGGAAGGGATTTGGTGTTGCATATGATGTGTTTGACATAATATTGAACCCTTAAACTTGAGATAAGTGGGACATAAAGTATTGAAGTGATTTCAATAGAGTTGAGGTATTGTATACCAAATGTTTGACAAAATTTCTCAACCACGTTAATCTAATATTTACATCAAATTTCGTTGGGAACATTACATTGATTGTGTTGAATTATTTGGCTAAGTATAACAATTGAATGCTATATTTCTTTAGATGTTTTACAACCATGGTTGAAAATTGGTCTATTTTTTGGTGAACTTGGTTGAAGTTCTAACAATTTTAGCTTAGAGCATAGTTATGGTAAGGCGCAGAGGTATGAGTCCAGTTGCAAGTAGGTTGGTCAAGCCCCTATGGTTGAAGCAAGGAAATATTGCACAACCTAGGATACTTAAGAAAAATATTGAGTAGAAAGTTCTAGGGCCGCGAAAGTTGGTATCAAAGTTTATCTTCACCACCTTTCTGTAGAAAAGTTCGTATCAAAGCTACGCAACTTATAAAGGAAGTTGGTATCATAGTAACTCAATATTTGTGTAGGAAATTTGGTTTCAAATCTACTCTTCACAATGGCTTCAATGAATAGGAATTTTTGGTGGAAATTTGATAGTTGGAGTTGAACTAGAGAGAGAATTCCTTGAAAATTATTCTCCTTAAAGGAAGCACATTGGTGACAACAAGTTCTAGTGATGAAGACAAAGGATGGAATATATTTTTCCATAAAGGCTTGGTTATGGTAAGTATTGTTTATTATTGTTTCAGGTGGAATGCATGGCAGTGTTTGAATACTTGAAGAAGCAATCACTTGGGAAAAGTGACTAAGTATGAGAGAGTGTTGATGGTGTCCTTCGATGGTGAAATAGGTTCACATCATGAGGATAATGATGATGGTAAACACACTTGCACAGATTAAGATAAGACTTCGTACTTTGGAAGGGGAAATAGAGTGTTATTGGGGTCTATTCAAAGTTAGTTGGAAAAGACATAATTATTGGAATACAAGTGACACAAACTACCAATCATGTGCTAGCATTGTGGTAGATTTCCATGAGGAAAAAATATTGTGTTCAAACATGAAAATGTTCTCCAACGATATTGATGAAATACTAAAGGTGGTAGAAGACTCAGTAAATTATATTTCTATGAAGGTGAAAAACAAAGAAGATACCATTATTCTACTAATATGAGTTGTTTCTAATGGAAATGGATCGATGACTCCTATGAGAATCAAGATAAAGGAAGAAGAAACATAGGATTACAATCACAATGCTAATTTACTTGGTATCTCCTATTGGGACATTGAACAATACCTTGAGTAAATGAACAAAAGTTCAAATGAGATGAAGGTGAAACTGTAACATTCTTAGACAGTACTGAGAAAATTTGGTGGGAAACTGGGTAGAGGATGTGTAGTGTTGTGAAGACTAACAACTAGGTAGAGATGAAATGTGTTGTGAAGGCCTAGTTTGGGCTAGAGATCAGACTTGGACTACATGAAACCAATGGATAGCTCTTAAGCCTACGTGAAATATTAAGGAGTACATCAAGGTGTTTTCAAACCTTATGTTGGAAATCAAATATATGATTGATGTAGATAAGTTGTTCCATTTTATGAAGGGCTTGAAACACCAGGTGCAGAGTGAGCTATGACTCTAGAACATGCAAAAACTTTCCCTTATAAACTACCCAACTTTCTAAAAATCAGATTAAAATGCCCCTATGAAAACAAAGTTGAACAAGGGAAACATGCCTATAAATTTCTCATGCAACTAACATCATATAAAAAAAACTCATGAATGCAACCACATGAAAAACAAAATATTCAAATAAAACATTTGTGCATTGGAATTAAACATGAAAATATAAAAAAACACTTAATGTTTAATGGGAGAATTAAATGGTTGTGTATGAAGGAAATTTCTCCCAACCATGGGCTTGTTGTTCCATTACTCTCAACGAAAATCCACCCTTGAGTTGGGGATATGAGTCCACAAGGAGGTTTGGTCCTCTTGGTTATCCACTATACACACAAAGCAACCCAAATACCAGTTTTTTTAACTCTAGTAGCAATTCCAATCCATGCTCTCTCTTTCCCCTCAACCTATACAACCTAAGGAATGGGATCCCCTTCTCTACAATGCAATCCCTTGAGCCATCCCACTTCCCTCCAAGGTTCCAAAACAAGTTTGGTCGAGAAATCTCACAGTTGGGGACTCGAGGAATTCTCGGTTATCTCAATGGAGTGATCACAACAACATTCTCAAGGATCTTGATCCATTTCCTCAACAAGAAGGGCACTTACATGCATACAACCTATCTCTTGGCATAAAAACCATCCCTCTCATGGTTTTTCTCAAACACAACATAGTTGGTGCTCTTTCCCAGCACCAATATCACCTCTTGCATCCCAAAACGTGTTTGTTAAAAATATCCCAAAAAGCCACTTTAATTTCCTTTTCTTCTCATGAAATCTTTACTCTCACATTTCCCAAAAAGTGGTTGTACTTAGCCCATGTTGGCATAAATCAACGAGAAGATTTTTCCCACCAACCACTCTTACATTATTCAATAGATATTTTGATATTTCAAATGAGGTAAACATTAATATGAAATGGCTTGGATTATTAGGCATTTGGAACCCCTT
Source organism: Picea engelmannii (assembly GCA_009831015.1). Classification (NCBI taxonomy): domain Eukaryota; kingdom Viridiplantae; phylum Streptophyta; class Pinopsida; order Pinales; family Pinaceae; genus Picea; species Picea engelmannii. The sequence goes on along the minus strand of ML782497.1, from coordinate 678,645 downwards.
GGACCCTCTTTATCCCCCTCTATTTTGGAATCATAGCCTCCCATCATTACCATCCCTTACATATCACAACCAGTGATTTGTTTTGTATTAATAATTTTAATGTACAATTTAGGTAGCTCGACCCTCATCCATATGAATCCATATAGGCTCTTTGACCTAAAACATATTGGCTCACTATCCCAAATTGCATTTTCACAATTACATTATAATTTACGAGGATTAAAACTAGGGATATTACATTCCCCACTCCCTTACTTTTCACTTTCCTTAGTGCACAACACCATACATATGTACATACAAATTACATTTCTAGGATATCCATCCTTTAACCAAAATATAGGCTCTCCATCCTAATATAATACAAGCACTCCAGCCAAAAACACATATACATAGGCACCCCATCTAAGACATATATGCTTATGAAATCCGACCCAAAAACCATATGTAATGATTTCACAATTTATAATTCTTGCATCAATTCCAAATAGAAATCTATCATTCCCCTCAGTCTGCATAGCCTGAGGAAGTGTACCCCCTTCTCTTCTCCGCATTCCCTTAGGTTGTACCACTTCCCTCCAGGGCTATGGCATAGACCATCCAAGAAGTATCAGAGGGATGGCTTCAGAAACTCCAACTGCAACAACTTTCACAATTTGTGGATTCCTGTAGAAATTCCAACCAACAGGGTCTCATTCCCCTCAACCTACACAACCTAAGGAAGTGTACCCCCTTCTCTACACCACACTCCCTCAGTTTTACCACTTCCCTCCAGAGATCCATCAGAGGTTGGATATGAAGTCTATGAGTTGTGTCTCTAGGAACTCCAATTGTGATAATGAAATCTCCAAACCTTCAAACTAGTTGTAGGTGTTCCTCCCACATTGCTTCTTACAACTCCCACTTTTCTTCTTCTGAGTTGTAATGAGTCTACTAGAGTTTACATATTTCATTCTTTGTCCTTGATCTCTATTCCCTTCTAGTGCTCTTATTTTCTAGTAATCACTCATCTATTTTCTCTTCAATTGTTCCTATAGAATCCATCATGAAAGCATACATGTTATAGCCATTACCATATAACAATTATATTTTCCATGCGAGTCCTCAAATCCACAATATAAAATTTATTAAAAAGTAAGTTTAAGTAAGTTTGTAACCATAAACTAATACTTATATGTATGGCTATTCTTTTGCTTCATAAAGCTACCATGGGCAAGAATTCCGCTCACTATCCTTTTTCCAACACACCCTCATGATCCCAACCACCATGCCATATGAATTCTTAAGTTTCCTTTTCCTTTCTATACTCACCCTCCAGGCTTAAGAATATCCACTTCACTACTACATAGTCCTTCAGGAAATCCATCATTTGCCAAGGTGTTCAAGAGCAAGGAGAGCACAAAATTACTACTAGACTTCCACTAGCAGTCCATAAAATGTGGAAATCATAGGGTTCTAATGTCCAAACAATAGCCTTCTCCCTAATCTTTCCAACTTAAATATCCAACATCCCATATGTATCACACACATACAGTCATAATGAGATATCATCATAACAAATCCACTTATTCATTTCCAAATTTGTTTTATATAGGGAATCAAATTTCTCCAAATATGAGATCCCCTCATCATGTTCGACTCTTGCAACTGTAGGTATCCATATTCCTTATGGGATTACACTATTTCCATATCCAAAACCCTCTAGTTGCAATATTTCTCAACTTTCATTCAGCCAAAAAAATTGTCAGTATTCATGCACATTACCCTTTTATTGCAACATTTACAACAACCCACAAAGTGACCTCAAAAATGTATCATACTAACAATTCAATCGCTTTAGTTGTTAATCATATTAAATGGAATGAAATTCTCATTCCTTCGATAATCATTATCTAGCACACCAAGATTTTCATCATGCAATCAAACATTACCAATAAACCAATGTGCCAATACCCATGGCTACATCTACTCTATGCATCCTCGCATTGACTTTGGAATACTGCATGTCTATATCATGTATTCCACAATGGTGATTTGGAAGGTCTATCTAATTCCCTAACACATCATTATGTCTCTTCCACATTACCCATTCAATCATTTGGATACCTTCCTCTTTGACCCATACACAACACAAGAATTATAATCCTTTGGTTCTCTTCAGTGTTGACAAAGAGGTTGTAGTCCAACAATGATTATATGTAGGGAGACCATTGAGAACTTATACAACACTATATCCCTTACATATACAACCACATCATGGCCTCACACATGGTTGTATCTATTGGCATCCATTTCTATAACAGGAGTATGTCTCCTAACTTAACCTAGTTATGATCTCCTAACCAATATAACATTTTATGTAATTAAGTTTCATATAATTGCATTCAAGTATTAAATAAATTGTGTACCTTCAAGGCCCTTTTCCTTTACCACATCAATTCAAATAATTAATTTTAACTTAGGGAACCCTTACTTCAAGCCCCTCCAGTAGTTAAATTCATACCTACATGGTTATCATCAATTTAGTTGATGCCACCTGATCAATTGATAGTTTGTAGGAGATCGTAGGCTCCCTTCACCAACCTCTTGATAAACATTCTTACCATCCTCATTTGTATTCATATAGATTACTATCATATGCAAGAGTAGCACCATTAACATCTTCAACCATGCTATCAACATTTTCCTTGGATATATAATCCATCATTTGTCACATTCTATTATCATAACATCATTATTACATATATAACTAAATATTACTCCCAATATACAATAATTTCATATGTATTCCCAATCATTTACACATGCACTAATGCACTTATATATGCTCCAAGCATTCACTATCAACATGCCTACTACTGCATATGCATTCTTGCTTCATTATATGCATTATACATCACTCTTAGCATGCTCTTCAGTGAACTATGTTCCAACTTCTTGTGCTCCATGTAGCTATCCTTGAATCCCTCTAGATCCCTAAAGCCGTATATATTCTCACTGTACTCATCTTTGCAATATTGTTCCCAAATATAAACACTTTTCCAACCAATTCCTAGACAACCATCTTACAATTCCATTCAAATATGTCCTATTGGAAACTACTTCTACTCTAGGAAATCATGGCCCAAATTTTCTTTGTCAAAACCTTCTCGCACCTTGGAATGAGGTATTTCATATCATTCCATCATCTTAATATTGTAGTATCCTCCAACTCGCTTAAAATTTCTCATTATGGAATCCCTTTCCTTTACCTCTAGTTGTACATTGGCTTTGTTCAATTTTTTTTTATTTCTTCTCTTCACTTCATTGAGTAATTTCATGTGCAACCCTGCTTGTCCATTCAATACCAAAGTACTCTTGATGGAATGCTATATTTATCCATGGGAAATTTCACAGTGGTTGAACCTTTATTATTCCATCCCCTGAATTCCTTTCACCTATTTCCTACTTCCACTGTGCACTCTAATAATAGAAGTGGATCTATTTCTCTTAATACTTTTAGATAGAAGTTGTTGGTCCACTCTTGTCTAGGCATTCATATCCTTGCACATAGATGAATCACCCATCCCATGAGTCACACTTCACCTCCTGATATCCATATTGTTTTTTATATAAATCCTCACAACCATCATTTCATTTCTATTTTCAAGGATATGGGGGCTTACCATTCCTTCATGTTCCTATTAATGTTTGTCTTCACCTATTGGCTTCATGTTTCTCTAAGAATCATTGTTGATATGTGTTTTCAAGTCATTCAGACTATGTAGAAACTGAATATTAATTTCTCTCTTCTCTTCCAAATCCCTTATCAACATTTCATTTCCTTCTCTATAGGCATGCACTTCCCTTTGCAAGCTCTTTGTTATCTCAACCAACTCTACAAACTCTGCTCTGCTTCCATGTCCATTGAACCCTGAAATTTTATTTTGAAACAAACCTACACAATATTCATTTATGTAATCTAATGCTCTTGTTAATAATCCCTTGACATGATACTATCTCCTTGAGTGTTCCCCTGCTTAATCAACAATGCCTTGTTATTTAAAACTCATCCTCTATCCATTACTAGGTTGTTTTACTTCCAAATGTTCCTCCATACCTATGCATAGGCACCATCATGAGTATTTGCAATCTTACTTACCGAATACTAACATTTGGCATGTACCTCTATCATTTGTAAAACAAATTCCAAAATTGATATTGTTTAGAAAACCTTCAAAGTCATTGCATGGTTCATAAAGTCCAATTGCCCTATTTCTTGCATCTCTATGAAACAACTATATGCTTCCTCAAAGAACTTAATCCTTCTATCAGGTTTTCCTTTGGATTACCTTTCCAATTTTTGTACTCATGCCTTATTTTTATTTCAAAGTTGAAAGTTATGTCTTTCCAAACTTAGCATTTTAACCCCTTTTTGCACTTGTTTCAATGGTACAATTAATCTCAGAGACTAATTTATGCCACTTGTAGAAAGAAATCTAGTGAGAACCAGGAAATGTTTTATATTGGTAATTGATAGTATTCCTAATTTTGAATATAGAACAACTCTCAAATTCATATTTGATGCTCCATCCAGCTTCTTCATTAATCTAGATTTGGCAACTCTGCCCTTTTTGCATTTCCTCCAAACTTAGAACTTATAGTAGAAAATGGCTATCTCACAAACAGAGAAAAAATGGGAAAAATTCATCGACACAAAGTTTTCCGTATTGATGAGTAGGTAAAATGTTGAGTACATAAAATTTTCCATAATGGTGATCTAGTGTCCATTTTCCTCCTCTGAAGATTTCAAAAATCCCCAAAAAGTGCCCGGGAATAGTGGATTTTTCCCTATTTTGGCATCTCCACTCCAACTCCTTTAGAATTTGGACAAATACTGATTTTTTGTCCTCATTCCTAGTTTTTGAACTCTCTATAAAAATTTCATGTTGATCTAGGTCTCGGTCACTAAGCACCACCTAGATCTTTAAAAACCACTAATTTGTGTTTTTCAAAAATTTGAAGAAAAATTGGCCCATGGCCTTCACTGACACTTTTGTATCCTTCATCCCTATGGACATACCCTTTAAATTTCTTCTAATTCTTAGTGTTTTTCTCATGTTATGGCCAAAACAAGTTTTTGGCTCCAGTCTTTTTTATTATCCTCGTCTGTCTTTCTCTTTTCTTTCCCTCCTCTCTTCTCTTCTTCCTCTTCTTCTCTTTCTTTTCTTTCTCTTCTTCTCTTCTCTTTATTTTATTTCTTTATTTTCTTCTCTTCTTCTTCTTCTTTATTTCTCTTCTATTATCACATCGATAATTTATTCTTTGGCCAATACATTGATCCAAAAAAAATTGGGCGAGACTTCTTCCTTTATCGGCTAGAATTTTTATTTGTATCCGCAAGATTTTTTTTTTTCTTGCCAAGAATCTTTCCTTGATTTGCAAGAATTATCCTTTTTTTCTCATCGACACCCTTTCCTTTATCATCGAAAATTATTTTTTTCTCACTGACCCCCTTTCTTTTATTGATGAGAGTTATCTTTTTTCTTGTCAACACCCTTTCCTTTATCAACGGAAATTATTAATTTTTTTTTTCTCCAACACCCTTTCCTTTATCGATAAGAATTATCATTTTTTCTCGTTGATGTATCAGGCCAGAAAATGATTTTTCTCATCAATTTTCTGTTGTTTCGCCCTAATTTTTTTTTTTCTCCATCGACATTTTTCCTAGAAAATTTCTCTTTATCAGTGAAATTTTTTATCTTTCTCACCGACATTTCACCCCAAAAAATTATCTTTATTGGTGAAAATAATTTGATCTTTCTCACAGATGTTTCACCCAGAAAATTTATCTTTATTGGAAAAAAAAAATCTCGTTGATGTTTCACTTTCAAAAAATATATTTCTAGGGCGACATTTCATGCCCCAAAATATTTTTCTTGGGTGACATTTCACGCCCAAGAATTATTTTCTTCATAGATACTCCATGTATCAACCACACATAAAAAAACACTTTTCTTCATCGATACACGCTGTATCAACCACAAAAACTATTTTTCTTCAACGATATACAGTATATCGCTAATTTATTTTTGTATATTTTCGACACTTAGTCATTTTTCCTATTTGAAGTCATGGTCATCGCAACCATAGTGGAAAAAAGTAGCTCGAATCCTCGAGTTGAATTTGATCCCTTTAGCTACATGAATCAACCTTTGCAACAAGAAACCCCAAATAATCTGAATACCAAGAATGAAAAATTGAAGGATTTCGATCCCACATCTTTCTATTGAGCGAACACAATTTTTTCCCAAATCCACACAGGTAGAAACCCTATTTTTTTGTAGAAGACTCTTCAAGCCCAATGCTATAACCTCAGCTCTGATACCAACTGTAAACTACATATATTTCTAATAATTTCCCCTGATGCAAATAAAATTTAACAAGGGAAACAAACCCATAAATTTCTCATGCAACTAACAACATATAAAAAATTCTCATCAATGCAACCACACAAAAAATGCACCATTCAAATAAAACATTTGCACAATGAAATTATACATATAAATATAACAAAACACTTACCTTTTAATGGGAGAACCAATTTTATGCATGAAAAGAATGTTCCTCCCAACCGTAGGCTTGATGTTCCATTACTCTTAGCAACATGCCACCCACGAGCTAGAGCTATGAGTCCACAAGGAGGCTTGGCCCTCTTTGCTATCCACTATCCACACACAACAACACAAATCCCATTTTGTTTAACTCCAATAAAAATCATAATCCACCAACTCTCTTTCCCCTCAACCTGCACAACCCAAGGAATGGGATCCCCTTATCTACCACACAGTCCCTTGTGCCATCCCACTTTCCTCTAGGGATCCAATACAAGGTTGGCCATAAAATAGAAGTTGGAGACTCCAAGAATTCTCAATTGTCTCAATGGAGTGATCACAACATCCTTCTCAAGGCTCTTGATCCATTTCCTCAAAAATAAGTGCGCTTACAAGCATACAACCTAGCTCTTGGCATACAAATCATCCATTTCATGGATGTTCTAAAACACTACATGGTTGGTGCTATTTCCTATTACCAAGCTCTCTTATTGCTTCCCATAACATGATTTAAAAATTATCTCAAAAATCCACTCAAATTTTCTTTTCTTCTTAGACAAGCTTGATTCTCACACTTCCCCAAAAGTGGTTGTACTCATCCCATGCTATTATAAATTAGAGAGAAGATTTTCACACCAAAAATTATTACATCATTCAAAATCTGTTTTGATATTTCAAAGGAGGTAAACATTAATATGAAATGGCTTGGATAATTATAAATGTGGAACCCCTTGGACCCTCTTTAGCCCCCTCTATTGTGGAATCATATCCCTCCATCGTTATTTCCCCTCTCGTATCGCAACCAATAATTTATTTTGTATTAATAATTTTAATGTACAATTTACGTATCTCAACCCTGAACCATATTAATTTGTACAAGCCCTCTGACCCAAAACATATCGGATCACTTGCCTAAATCGAATTTTCACAATTACATTATAATTTACAGGGATTAAAACTGGGGATTTTACAACCATGGCCATCATTATAATAATTAAGTTGCTCAAATTCAAGACTCAAGAAGGAAAAAGTCCAGAGGTGAATGAAGCAACTTCAAGAGAGAAGTGACATGGAAAGAAAAATAATAAATGTCAATGAAAGGTAAAGTCATCTAGAAATACTAGCAAGGAAAATGATAGAGAGATAGATGCACCTAAGGAAACGAATGAAGGTAATCCCATTGTTTGTTCGATTTGTGAAAATATCATTTTGCTAAGAAATTGTCCATCAAATCAAAATTTGATCTTTGTGGAACAAGTAGATCAACCTTCAATTGGTGTGTTGCAAGTCTTGAGTGTTGTAGTATAAGACAATTTTGTAGCAAGTCAGGAGAAAGAATTGACAAGAATTAGCTACATTTAGGTAAAACTAAAAAAAAATTCATCCATTGTGATGGTTGATAGTGTTGCAACACACAATTTCATGAAGGGGTAGTTACATAGGTTGGGATACGACTTGAGTCAGCTCAAAATTATTTCAAAGTAGTGAATTCAACAGTGCAGTAGGTGGTTGGCATAACTAACAAAGTCACCTTGAAACCTGGGGAAAGGAGTGGAGCTATAAGATTCATATTGGTTCCCATGGATGACTTTGAGGTGGTTTGAGGGAAACAATTCATGAGAATAGTGAAGGTGGCACCAATGCCTCACTTGGATAGCTTGATTGTCTTGAATGTATAAAAACCATAATTCATTCCTATAGTAAGGAGGCAATTGGACATTATCACCAAGATGACTTCATTTAGTATGGTTCTTGCACCCAATCGAGGTTACAATGGATCACTTGGATATTTTGGACTTGTGGGTAAGATCATCAAAAGAAACTTCAAGAAAAATTTATAATCAATATTTAGCAGACTAGGATTCTGTAACGTACCTAGACCCCATCTAGGTCACGACACTGCTAAAACAACCCAATAAAAATACCTGATAATAAAAAAAATGTGGAAAATAACACACAACATGAAATTCAAGTTCATTCAGTTGTAAATACTCAATAAAAATGTAAATATAATTACTCTTATTGTACAAAACAATAGTTAAACCTCTAAAACGACATTCAACCATACAAATAGAGATTCATGTGCATCAATATATGCATAGCAAGTAACATTAACAAAATATATCTCAGAGTGAAATGCACAACATATATTATCTTTTAACACAAATTGACACGACAAATAGAACTCGTATCTTATAAAATGTGCAACCCGCTATAGAGGACAGACGTTCCTCCCAACCATAGCCTTGTTGTTCTATTTATCAATAGTAAGACACCTCCGAGATGGGGCTATGCATCCATAAGAGATGGTGGTCCCTAAGGATAACTAATGCCCCCCCCTCAACAGTCAAAACTCACAGTTAATTTCAAACTGTTATCACACTAAATTGCCTTGGGTCTTTAGCCCTTAGTTTTATTTTTCTAAGTCTTTAGATTTTTGGATTTCAGTTTTTTTCTTAAAAGTGTGTTTTACTTAGGTGACTTTGATAAATAAAGGCTTAAAGTCATGACTCAAATTTTGATCCTCACATAAACTTTTGGCCTAGGTTCATTTTCATGACTTGTGTGTTTTGATCCCCTTCATGATTTGACACTAAGTTCAACTCACTCCATGACCATCTTGACTTGACATGTCACCCTCCTCGCTCATGCCTCTATAGACTTTCCATGTTGTGCCTTTGTCCTATGCTTATTGGCCAAATCATTTTTTTGAAAGGGAGTGTTGCAAACTCAAAGGGAGTGCTACAAACTCATTGGGAATTTTTGTAGTGCACTCCCTGTCCTTCATCTCTTAACATGATTGTGATTATTGCACTGATGTCATCTCTTGTTTGTTTTCAACACCATGGTTAGTTAAAATATTCCTTCGAGGTTTTAGTCTTTATGAGCTTGCTAACGGTTTTTGAATTTTGAAAGTTCAAATCTCTGCGCTGTAAAAACTACCAGTTCAGACCAGTTGGTAGTGGCACTACCCGATCAGATGTTGAGGTGGATTCAGAGGATGAGTTGCATGTGATACTCTCCTAAGATTTTTCTGAAACTTCTAGTTTTCATCATTCTCCAATTATTCCATGGTTTCCCCCCTCTGCATATTGATTGCAAGGATAAATTGTCACCCTGAGTTTTGGTAGCGATCGTGCTTGCATAATTGGAGGAGGTCTTTTCCCTCTCACTTTCCTATTAGTTTATTCCACTCGAACATCCAGTCACCATCATCAGGTTATCAGTATTAAGACATCTAATTTCCATGATATTGATTTCTATGTGCCCAAGCAAGCTTTATCTCCTGTATGCACAGTGTGCTACCCAGAAATGCTACTGAAAAGACGTTGCCTTTTTTCCCCCACCTCCTCTACCTTTTGAATTGGACTATTTCGACCCAGTTTTCAAAGACAATTGCAGTGATCTCCTTCTTCACCTTATTACCCCTAAGATTTTAATATTTCTGAACAGAAAAGGGAGGGAAAGTCACAACCATTGTTTCCTAAGATAGCAACTATTTGAGTTAGGGGAGATTCCTGGAAAGGGGAAGCCACTATTCATTGTCTCTTATTGAAGTCTAGCTCTTTGTAAGGCCCTTGTTCAAGATCAAGAAATTATTAAGAAAGTTGCAAGAACTAAGGAGGAGGCCTACCATTCTCCACAGAGAGACCTTTCACCCCATCCTGCACCAGTACTAGAAGAGGTCCCTTCCTCTACTAAAGCCACAACTAAGAAAGGAAGGAAAATACATTTCTCTTCATCTCCTTCAGCAGCTATCACCAAGATCAGAAGGCCTCTCACAAGGTCATCAATTCTCAAAGAGGCAGCTGAAGAATAGGCCCTACCAAAGGTCTCCATTCCAAAGAAGAAGAGGGATAAAGGAAAAAATATTGAGAAGCCTTTTGAGATAGAATAAGTAATCCCTGTGCAATAGGAAGATGAAGCCTTAAAAAATATTGTTGATACTGTCCACATCACCCCTCCACCTAGCAACCAAACCTTCAAAAGACTGATTAAACAACTCAGGGAATCTAGGAAGGAGGTGACTCATCTGAAATTTGAAGCTCTCTCTGAAAGAATTAAGATGAAAGAGCTCATGGATGGCTACAACCACACTCTTGACTTAGCAAGATTTTCAACAAGAAGATCCCAACCTCATCATAGGCAAATCAAGAACCTATACAGGAAAAACAAATGCTTTTAGTCTCAGAACAGAAAGCTCAAAGCAGAGTTGGAACAATTCCAAGATGAGATGGCTCAAAGAAACTTGAATGTGTTAGTTGAAGGTGATTTTGAAAAGGAGAAGCTAGTATCCAAGGAAAGCATAGCTCCAGTGAAGAATTTTGTTATTTCTAAAGGGAAGCATGTTGTGGTGCCAAAGGGAAGTCCTCCTTCCACAAGAAGGAGTGTTAGGTTGATGAAGTAATTGGTGAAAGGTGAGTTCCATTTTTTAGGATGGCCCCTTTTTGCAAGGATAAGTAATTGAAGAAATAATACCTTTGCCACCTATACAAGCTATACAGGCTCCTAATGCATACATATCAGATTTTTGCTGTTCTGCAAAGACTTAAACTCTTCAACAGTAGTAGCACAGAAATTCTGTAGCGCTATGGTGCTACGGAATTGTCTAAATTTCATGTTCTATCAGTCTACTACCTATAACGTTTCCTAATCACCTAAGACTAGTGAAGCGATGGCACTGCTAACTACCAAGGGGTGCTACCAAATCTGTCAACGTTGAAGTGATGGTGCTGTGAATTATGATGGCACTACCGAATTGCACACAAAACACACAGGCAGGCACTACCAAAATTTTAACAGAGTGAATTACACAAGAGGGCGCTACCGAAATTTTGACAAAGGCACACAAGAAGGCGCTACCAAAATTTTGACAGAGGCCAAATTCTGCACAGAGGCACACATGCTTGGCACTACCCATTTGGAATGCCTATTTTGGAGTTTGCGCTACAGAATCATAGGGAATTTGGTAAAGGCTCTACAAAGGCACTACCAAATGACGCTACCAACATGTATCAGGAATCAAGGGGGCTCAAATTATCATCTTTGTGAATGGATGATGATGTGGATAATGGAAACGATAACATATGACAACATGATGACATTTACAAGCCTCTAAAGGACACTTGGCATGTAGGGATATGTGCATTAAAGAACATCAATTTAGTTCAAAGTTGGTTGGATCGGTGGCCAACATTTTCCCTTTTTATAGCACAGTTGTTAGTTTAAGTTGTTCGATGAAATAACTACTTGGATATTTTCATGGGAGGAAGGCCAGCTCACACCTCCAGCTGTTGCCTTCCCTTTTTTAATAAATAGATAGTTTAAATGCTTTAGTAGGTTCGAATGGTTGAGATAGGCTCCCTTATCTTGTAATATTTTGATGAAGCTATTGTTTAACTGGTTATGTACTTGATTTGAGACTTCATGATTAATCTAAGTCATCTTTATTATTCCATATTATTTGCCTCTAATTCTGAATTATTCATGCTTGAATGATTCACATGAATTGTTGTGGTGATATTATGATGAATGTTTGATTATAGTATTATTATGATGTTTTTCAGTTTCCTTAAACTTTGAATTCAAGAAGATCTTGTGTTTGATTTTTTCTTCCTTAGGTTGCTTGAAGACCCGATGTCCATAGAATACCTCTACATTTTCCTCACCAAAATCTCCCCTCTATTCACCTTTACTCCCACTTACTAACTAAAGTTAATCAAGACCTCAATTGCATGTGCATGCTAGTCCAGATTTCTGAGTTAGAAAATTATTATCTTGAGTCTTGTCCATTTGAACTCTTTAAAACTCATTCACATTTACACACAACCTGATGGGTACCGGGCTTACCTTCTATGCAATTTGAGGGTTAATCCTAGTGCTAATACAAACCACCAACTCTCTTCCCCTCAACATGCACAACCCAAGGGATGGAATCCCCCTTCACTTCTCATAGTCCCTTAGGCCTTTCCACTCCCCTCCAAAATTTCTAGCACAGGTTGGACATGAATTATACTTGTTGGGACCTCAGGAATTCTATAGATGCAACATGAATTCTCCCATTAGAAAAACACATGATTCCTTGGATGAATTTTGAATAGAACTTCACTCACAGGCCCATGGCCTCTTCCTCCACGAAATCAAGCCCCAAAAAGATACCAAACATGCCCACAATAGCTACCTTCAAGATTCAATACTTAGAAATCCATTGTTGGCGATATAAATCCATGTAAAAATAGATCTCTATGGAAAAACGTGAATGCCTCATTTCGTTCTCCTACTCATACGAATTTCCTCCTTTTCTCTTGCTTTCTTGACTTGCACTCTTCCTCAACCCTCTTACATGAATTCAATGATTGGGCTCTAGAACACTTAAAAACTAATGGAAGGTTTATGGTAATGACAATTTAGAAAGAAATGGTTTGGGTTTAATAAACATGGGTAATATATCCCCCTTGGACCCCTTCCCTCTCTTGTGGATACTTATCCCCCAAATCTTCATCTGTGTCCATCTGCAGTCGAAGATACATTTTATTCATTATATTCAATTTACATCATTTACATATTACATCGTTTGGTTCTCATCCATATGCTACATTTACAATATACATGGATAATTTTTGGTTTGAAAATGGGGATGTTAAATCCCCCCCCCCCCGCACAAACTACATTGTCCTCAATGCACATAACCATACAATTTACACATTGACATATATAAAAACATTACATCAAAATACTTGATAATCCCATAAATTAATAACTCAAGCAATAATTCCAACCAGGAACTCCATTTTCCCCTCAACCCCACATTGGTTGGACATGAATCTCAGAGTTGTGGCTCCAGGAACTTCAACTGCCAAAATGGAGTCTTCATTTCCTTATGTATAAAAATACATTCAATTTTCTTCAAAATTTTAAAAATGTTGTGGGTATGCTTCCCACATGGCTTCATCCAACTCCCATGTAGCATATTTAGGACCGTAAAAGATCCATTGAACCTTTACCAAGTCAATGGATTCGTTCCTGAGAAATTTTATTTTCCGGTCCAGGATGCGCACTGGCTCCACCCAAAAATCCCCTTCATGTTCCACTTGGATCACATTCTAATCAATCACATGATTATGATCAAGTACATACTTTTTTAATAAAGACACATGCAACACGTTATGAATTATCATGGATGCAACTAATGCTAGCATATATGCAATTGGCCCTATCTTTCCTAAGACCTCAAAAGGCCCACAATATCGCATTGCCAACTTTGGGAAACTTATCAATTTTAGTGAGCTTCTCTTGGATTTAAATTTTAAAAACACATGCTCTCCCACTTTGAATTCTCTATGTGTTCTCTTTTTATCGACATATATTTTCTATCAATCTTGTGCAACTTTCAAATTCCGACTAATCTTTACCATCTATTCTTCCATTTCCTTTAACAATTTCAACCCAATCACGATTTTGTCTAATGGGTTTTCCCAACTTACTAGTGTGTTGCATTTTTTTTCCATATAATGCTTCAAACGGGTTCATCTTTAATTATTCTTGATACCCATTATTGTAATAAAACTAAACTAATGTATATAGTCCTCCCACATAGAAGGCTTGTCCATTACATACATCCTCAACATATCTTTAGTTATTCGATTAATCTTTTTTGTCTTCCCATGTTTCTCTGGATGATATGTTGTACTGAAATTCAAATTGGTCCCAAATCCTTTAAATAACCCCTTTCAAAAATTGGAAGTGAACTTGGGATCTCGATCCGACACAATTTCCTTAGGCACACCATGTAGCCTAGCAATTTCTCTCATGTAAATTTCTTCAATATTGGATTTCTTATGAGTTACTTTTACTAGAATGAAATGTGAAACCTTTGTAAGCTTGTCTACCACTACCATGATGGAATCATGTTGCCTTGATGTCCTAAACAATTTGGTAATGAAATTGATATTAATGACTTCCCATTTTCATTCAGGAATGGGAAATGATTGCAACAATCCCACTGGATGCATGTGCTCAGCCTTTAACTTCAGACATTCCATGCATGTAGCCAAATAATCAGTGACATATTTCTTCATATCGAGCCAAAAATATTGGCCTCTTACATTTGTAATAATTTTCTTATATCTAGGATGTCCAACATATGGAACATTATGCATCTCCTTCAAAATAGAATTTCTCAATTCCCGAGAATTGGGAACATAAAATTTGTTCCGGAATAAGAGGATTCCATCCTCTTTTAGCTTGTAATCCTTATATTTTTGTTATATATCATTCTATTGTAAACTTTCTTTAAACTTACACATAAAGCTGATATGTTGTTACAACCTCTAGAATTCTATATTTTAAATCTATCCTGTACATACTAATGGTTGTAGTATGCATTTTATGCATCCTTATATTGATTGCATCAACCACCTTGTTCTCTTTTCCTTTTATGTGCTTGATATCAAATTTATATTCACTAAGAAATTTCAACCATCTAGTTTATCTAGCATTTAATGTTGGTTGTTCAAACAAATATTTCACACCACTATGGTCTGTCCTTAATTCAAATTTTCTACCCATAAGGTAATGCCTCCACATCCTTAAGGAATGTACTATGGCTACGAACTCTAAGTCATGTGTAGCATAATTTATTTTATGCTCCTTCAATTTTCTAGACTCATAAAAAATTACATGCTTGTTTTGCATAAGGACTCCACCAAGCCCTTCCTTGCATGCATTTGTGCACACAACAAAATCCTCATATGGATCTACAACCTTTAAAATATGGGCACTGGTTAGCAAGTCCTTTAAACACTAGAAATTTTCTTCACACTTGGCA
The DNA here is from genome assembly GCA_009831015.1 of Picea engelmannii. NCBI lineage: Eukaryota > Viridiplantae > Streptophyta > Pinopsida > Pinales > Pinaceae > Picea > Picea engelmannii. Next base: position 663,228 of record ML782497.1, on the reverse strand, counting down.
CTCCACACAAATTTCACTTCCTTCTTTTACAAATATGTTATTGGGTGTGCAATCTTAGAGAATCCCACATTGAATCTCTTGTAGTAACCAGCTAGACCCATGAATGATCTAACCTCTTAAATGTTTTTTGGTGTTGGCCAACTCTTGATTGCATCAATATTTTTCGGATCTATTGTTATGCCATGTTCTGAAACAATGTGACCCAAATAATGGCTTTTCTTTTGGTAAAAAGTGCATTTACTCAATTTGTCATACAATTGGTTTCCTCTCAACACTTGTAGAACCATCCTCAAATGTTTCTCATACTCCTCCTCTGTCTTGGAATAGATGAGAATATCATCCAAGAATACAATGATAAAGTTGTCCAAGAAATATCTGAACACCCCATTCATCAGACACATAAATGTAGTTGGTGCATTTGTCAACCCAAAAGGCACCACTACAAACTCATAGTGTCCATACCTTATCTGAATGGATGTTTCGCTAGTATCCTCTTATTTTATTCTCACTTGATGATATCCTAAACTCAAGTCAATGTTGGAGAATATATTTTCTCCTTTCAGCTGATCAAAGAGATCATCAATCCTTCGAAAAAGATATTTATTCTTGATTGTTACCTTGTTCAGTTGTCTGAAGACAATACATAACCTCAACATTCCATCTTTCTTCTTGACAAAAAGAACTCGGTCACCCCAAGGAGAAACACTTGGGTGTATGTCCCATTTATTTAACAACTCCTCTAGTTTCATTTGCAACTCTTTTATCTCTAGTGTGCTCATTCTATAGGGAGTCTTGGATATTGGAGAAGCTCCAAGAATTAAGTCAATAGAGAAATATATATCCCTCTTTGGTTTTAATCTTGGAAACTCCTCAAACACCTCTTCAAACTCTTTCAAGACTGTATAATATTCAAGACTTAGATCCTTATCCTACATTGGATCTTCCATATGGCTTTCATATATCTGGAACCTTTTTCTAAAACTTCTTTTCAGATGCAATGCTGAAATATCTCGAACAAATATAGGCCTTGGAATACCTTTCACTATCATGGAGTTTCATCCCTCATCAAGACATGTGAAAACCTTGTTATAACAATCTAAAATAGAACAATTCGTTTCTAGCCAATCCATACCAATCAAGCAGTCATAAGACCCAAGCAGTATGATGTTCAAATATTCCTTAGTGTTAATTCCATTCATGTTTATAGGGCATTTTTTAACAAGCTCGTTAACTCTTCTCTTGGTTCCAGTAGCTAGTTGAACTAAACAATACTTTTCATGCTTACATTTATTCATTTTAAACATTTAAAATAGATTTGTATCTATATATATATATGACTATATCCAAAATCAATTAAAATAAATATGGGATGATTATCAATCTTACCTACCACTTCAATCATGTGGGATTTATAGTTTATTTGTCTATTTTCCAAGGCTACATAGATCCTTGGCATGCTATTTCCCACATCCTCTATTTTATCCTCTTTATTGATGCTATGAAATGTCTTCATCATATATTGATGCAGACCCCCTACCTCAGTAGGGTCCACTGACCTCCCGGTCTCTAGATCGCTCTCTTCCCTGAGCCAAAATGGATCTTCGGGCTCTTTCTGGAACCCTTTGAATGAATCCACATGTCCCTTCTTATCTGGTGACCTCGGGCTATGACCCAAGGCTTAAACAACATTCCTTTCACGTTTTGGGGTTTCGTGACTCCTGCATGCGAGCTCTCCCAGGGTCCTTGTCCTTCGAATTGTCGAACCCTGAAATAGAGCCTAGATCCCACTAGCTCCTACCTTCACTCCTGACTCATATGACCTTCACCCTGTGACCAGTGGCTAATATCCAACCGACTCCCCGGGTTCTCGCATTTCAGGATTTCGTGATTCCAGCTGCAACGATTTTTGGTCCTTCCAACTTCCGGGTCTCGAAATGATAGAATCTACCCATGACCACGGTCCACTCTTAGGGGTTTCGGAATTCATGATTTTGTGATTCTGGCTGCAGAAGGTTCTTGGTCCTTCAACCTCCCGGGTCCCGAAATGCTAAAATACTACCCCTTGAGAGAACCTTTCGGGGTTTTCCCTGAACCTTGACCACTCACCACGTGTCTCCTTAATGAATGCTCCTGATGCTTTTGGGACTTGATGAGTCCTCTTCCCTCTGCTGTTACGAGGATTAAACCCCTCGCACCTCCTTCTAGATATGACAACTATCGGTCCTTGGTGCTAGATCCAACGACCCAGATCCTTTTCCCTGTGCACCTCCCAGGGACTCAACCCTGTGCACATATCCTTGATTCAATGACTCTCAGGCCACCGTGCTCTAGATCCGACGGCTGGCGTGATTTCCCGAACCAGGATTTCACGATGTAGCGACTCCAAAATCCCTTGCCGCTCCAAACCCCAAACTCTGAAATAACAAAATTTGAGCGTGAGATTTTGAGATTTCGCGAACCGGGAGTTCACGATGCAGTGACCCCAAAATCCCTTGCCGCTCCAAACCCCAAACTATGAAATAGATAAATTCAACGCCTTAGAGTGTTGGAAGACACTCGACCTTAATCTCCTCACTGCTCTACAAGATCCAATGATTCACACAACTTTAACACTTCTTCCACCATCCATATGGTTCCTCGCCCGAGGTGCTTCTAAGTGCTTAAATCCCACACAACTTGGTGTGATTCTAGGGCTCTCGGGATTTGGGAACTTCTCCACGAAGTGTCTCCACCATCTGTTTCAGTTGCTCTCCTAGGTGACCTCCCAGAGGTTAAACTCTATGCACCTTTGCCTAATCCAATGGTTGTCAGGTATTGGCACTAGATCTGACGGTTCAGATCTATCTTCCTTGCGTGCTCTCCTCCTGAGCTTTCTTGGCTTTCTGACTTAGAATATTTTCTAAGTCTCGAAGGCCTCGACCTTTGAATCTTCCTCTTGTGAGCCCAGTTCCTTTGGGTCTCCTCTACATTATAGAAATACTATCCTTCCTGAGCTTTATCGACTATGGAAACCTTGTTTCCAAGGGTTTCTCGACCTTCATTCCTTTGGGTCTTATCTGCATTATAGAAATGCTATCCTTCCTGAGCTTTGTCGACTGTGAAAACCTCAAAGGGTTTCTCGACCTTCTTCTCACTCTATTTTTACTTGGTGCGCTAAGGCACTATCCTTCCTAATCTTTTTTTACCCGAGCCTCTAAGGGACTCGTCCTTCTATGTCCTCAAAGGGAAATCTGGTGTCCTCCTAACGCCCTTCTTCTCAATCCCTCCTTGTTGATCTTAACATAGTATTCAGTAACTCTGTGAGTGTCTCTCCTCAATACTTCTCTTTTCTCAGAACTCGAAATAGAGTTCTCTTGTGCACTCTATGCACTCACTCGATTCCCTCTTGGAAGAGCTCTATAGAACCTTCAGTAGTTTTGTCTTCCCTGAACTCGAGACATAGTTCCTTCTTATGCACTCCTTGCACCTCTGCTGGTGAAGGTTCAACGCTATCCCTCTTGAGTTTTCCTGAGGTTGTCTCACCTTTGTCAATGCACACCTTGCAGACTATGTGCACTCCTTGCACTCGGAAACTCCAAGATGGGACAAAATTGAAACTTATGAAATACTTCACCAGTTATGCATTTAAACATGAAATGCATAAAAACATGTAAACATCAAACACACAGTATGCAGGAAAAATTGCTTTTCTATTAATCTATATGTCCATACAAATTTTTACAAAGGCTGGATTGTAACAAGTCTCAGCTCTCTCTTGAGACCTCTCTACTCTGGTCTCCCCTCTTATTCTCTCTCTACTCTATTTTATTTTTTACAAAATGAGGGCTCCCGTGAGCTTATCCTCAACCACTGTCTCTGAGCTATCGCTATCACAGAGCGGCTCCTACGGCTACATTACATAAATGGATGTCGTATACCTGACTGATATGGACTTAGCTATTGGTAACCATTAAAGGAAACCTCAACCACTACCTATACAAAGGCATGGTCTGGAATTAAAAGCCTTACAACATTTATTGAAATTTTGAATTTCAAAATTGAGAGGGTTGTGCCTCTCCCTTTCTCCATTCAATGAGTGTTGGATGTGTTGGTTGGCTGGCACGCTGTTGACATGGAGAGATGCTCCTACATCATATATCCTTAATGAGAAAAATATTTATACATGTGATCTCCTTCACATCCCCAACACTTTATGGGTTGTTGTCTTGGCCTTTTCCCCAAGGACTATGTCATTTTCCGATCACCTTGAGATGGTTTCCCTTGTTGATATGCTTGAGATCTATTCCTTATGAAATGTGGCTTGAATACTTTCTTCCTTTGATCCATATTTCCTTTCTTCTCATCATCCCAAGCCTTTTGAAAATATGGCCTTCCCCTATTCTTCTCATACAAATACTTGGCCTTTCTTATGTCTTCTTCTAAATTATTGGGCTCATCAAACTGAATTGTATCCTTGTAGAAGAATATAAATCCACTCATGAACCTCTAAAGTTTTAAATTCTCATCTATGATGAAGCTCACATACCTGAGAAGTTCCAAGAACTTCCTCTCATATTCATCCATGGTCATGTTCCCATGTTTTAGTTCAAATAACTCTTACATATTCTTGTCATCATATTTCTCTGACAAGTACTGCTGCTGGAAATATTTCTTGAACTGCTTCCAAGAAGTTATTTTCTCATCAAGGTTCTTAACATGCTTTAGTCGATCCCACCACATAGATTCCTTTCCTTGAAGGTGGTAGGTTGCAATTATGGCTTCTGCATTTGATGAGTAGTTATGCAACTGAAAATATTTTCTCATTCCCAACAACCATGCTTTTGCATTTTCACCTTTCTTGTTTTCTCCATCAAATGATGGTGGCTTGATTTTCCTCAACTCCCCTTGCAAACTATCTAACCTATGTCCCATTCTCTTATGATTGATGGGAGATACAATTGGGTTTTTCATCGACCTTGAACATGTTGGACACACCGAACACACTGAGAGGAGGGGGTGAATCAGTGTGAGGATCTTTTTACAAATTAAAAAACTTTAGTTATCCATCACCATTCACACCATCATTACTCATTACTTCTATTCAAACTTAGTTTCTTGCATGTAAACATATCTCAATGACATATATTAACAATAAAGAACTATTCACCATCAAAATAAAGAACATAATGAACACCAGATATATGTATATGTTCTTTTGTATTACAAACTACAATCCTTGGGGTTTATTAGCACCAACTGAAATGAGAACCAAATCTCAATGCAAGACCCATCCTTCAAATCTCAACACCAACTGAGAAGAGGAATCCAATCCTCAATTACAAGACCCAGCTTGTAGACAGAAAGAAATATGTCAAATTGTACCAACAGTCTATACCAAGACAAGTGCATCAACTATGCACAACACAATATGTCACAAAAAACTGTCACCTCAACCTGTCTCATCAATCTCATCATCCAAATCTGATCTACTCACAAAGATCAATCATAAATTCAACTCTCAACCATATGCACAATATCACCAAGTTAACCAACAAAATTCCTCTAGAAATACACCATACTCTCCATAAACCAAATACCATAAACTCCTACACAAGACCATGTGCCAAAAACATACCTTTAATCTTGTATAAATCTTCAAGACCTATACCATATCATGCAACAATTGAAACAATTCCAATATGAAAATCTGATGTGGTTACCAAACTCCCAACTTTATGAAGCTGCCAAATCTGTTGTCGTGGTTTTGTTACCGTGATTTTGTTGTCACAGTTTTTCTGTCACGATTCTTCTGCTGTGATTTTTCTACCACACTATTTCTCTATCAATAATACCTACCCAAATAACCTTTCACAAAATAAATATTCAATGATATTCAATAGGTGCTAATGGGAGAGCCTTTCTCTCTTATTTATACTTTCATGTAGCTTCCTCAATGGGTTACCTTCTAACCAAATTAACCCACTTTCCTTCTTTTAGGGCTAACCCACTTCTAACTACTTGTCCACTTCTAACTCAGTTTGCTACAAATAGTAAATTCTCCACTTCTAGTTTCAACTAATTTATTTTTAATTGTTTTCTTGTTGCAACCACTTAACCCATGATTAACCACTTTAACTAGTCAACTTTATTCTATGAGATTTTAGAATAATTTGACTTCTTTGACCTTCTAGGGGCTTGTAGACAACACATGAGGGCTCTTCAAATTCAAATGGACATAAATCTCTAACCGTGAGGAGGTATGTGATGTTCCACATATCAACGGAAATGGCATGACATATACTATCCATATGGAATAGTTTCTCCTGCAAATTCAATGATATGCATTACATTATTCCTCAATAAAACTTGGGTTCCCTAACCACACTATTGGGATACTCAACCACCTAACCATTTGGACTTCATAAGAATCCTCTTGTGAGGTATTTCACCATAAGGGGACCACTTTGGAGTTTATCCATTTGGTTCTTCCTATCAACCATGACATGACATCAATGATGAAACTCCCTTTAATATCAACACATCATTATGACACCACTTGAAACCAACCCTTTGACAACAATTAAATCAATGATCATATAACCAATAATCAATATATCAATGATACAAACACATTACTATGACAATACTTGACATCAACCTTTTGACATCAATGGCAACATAGTACAACAAAACATGCATATGTTTTTCTAGTCAATTTCCCCAGGGAATGATGATGTTGGTTCCTGCTAATAATCCTTGACCATATAGATCCTCCATGATCATCCCTCCTATCATGGGACCTAGACACTTCCACTTTCCTAGCACTAGCTTCTTGTCTTGTGCTTGAATCTTTGTTGACTTGCTTCTGCAACATATTTAGGATTTTTAATATTTCCTCTTGAAATTTCATGATCCTTACATTATAGGCCATGTTATCATCAGATTTGTACTTATTCCAAAGCCCCAACACAATCCCCCAAATATGCGTAACTACAAGATAACCCACCACTATCACTTTAGTAGGAAATCCCCATGTTTTAGTTATGGATGATGTCCACCACATGGAAGGTATCCTCGATAACCTCAAGGAATCAAATAAAAAGTGATATAGCCAAGCTTGGAGCAACCTCTCACTGGTTACTTAAGTGAAAGGTCTACATATGTGGAATTGAGGAAAATGGAATTATTTTGGGTACCTGCCTGGAACAAGAACAAATATAGCATATATATAGCAATTTCCAAGTACCAGTATGATAATAGTACCTCAAGAGACAGTAGAAAATGAAAATGTATTCTAGTTGATACAAAATTTCATCAAACTAATAGTCTACAACAACAAATAGTATTTTATAACAGACATAAGGAATTTAGTTCAAAATTGCAAGAAAAGACAGTGAAAACTTAGCATTTGTCCAATATATCAATTATCGATTATTACAATCAATTTATGAATGAGATAAGATAATGTTATATTGGTGTATGCAACAAATTTAAGTTAATTAGATGGGTATAGTAGTGTTTTGAAACAACAACAATAAAATTATTAGATTAAGCTAAGCTAGGGTTAGAAAAGGTTAGTAAAATCCTTAGACAATGAAGTTTAAGAGTTTGTCTGATCAAATTCTTTCACAAGAGAAATGATACTAGTGCCTTTTGGGCTATGGATTCATTTACACCATCACTATAAGTGTAACTTTGAGGATGATGATAATAATTTCCAAGATGTAGGGCTTGAGATCTAAGGTGTTAGCACCTTAGGGCCTTAGATATCAAGAATAAATTGCTAAAGTGCAAGAACCCTTGGGCGTTAGCGAATCTTTCTTCCCTTCTAGGAATTTCAATTTTGTCACAACAAGATTCTAGAATCAACTCCTAAAGTGATAGTGCCTTGGGGATTTATGATTTTACCCTAGATGGCATTTCTTAACAATTCAATGGATGAAATAATCTAGAGAGAGGATGAAACACCTTATGCTCCTCTCCTAATGTTTATAAAATTAATATACCTTCAATATGAACAAGTAAAATTCACCATAAACATTCAACACATGAAAGAAATTGCATATTTTACTCACTTCACCAAGATTAACCAAGCAGAAACCCTAGTTGCAGAAAATTCCACCAAGAATAAGCAAAAAACATCCACAAATTGTCCTCCAAGAGATAGGACATAAGTAAAAATATCCAATGTTTCCAAAGTAGCAAATTTTTTATATCTAATCCTCTTGTGAGAGGAATGTGTTATGAAAAATGAATGGTGGCTAGCCATACTAATATGAGAAATCCTAGCCACCAAAATACTTAATCCATAAGTCATTTCTTTTCAATAAATGAGCCTACTTCTTAATTTTTCCGTTCAAGTTACAAAAATTCAATTTCTACAAAATTAAACCCTAAAAGCATGACGTCATACCTTCTTAGGGTGACTTTGATCTCCAAAGGTGAAACATTGGAGTGTAAATGTGCAACGTTGGGCCTCTAAAGGCCATAAATCATGCCACACGTGCCAAAACGTCCCGTCATAACCCTTCTCCATCAAAGAATCATATCCATCAAACCCTAGCCCTCACAATGGTGACATCATGGGATAGATGGGTGACGTTTATCCCTCCAAAGGCCAACATCCAAGTGGAAAAAGGTGGGAGCTCATAGACAAGTCATTCCCATGTGCCTCCAAAGGTAACACCCTCAATCATCAAGGTGTAACGTCCATCATTAGGTGGTGCCCCAGACCTGGGGTGTAACATCCATCCCTAGGCTCCAAATTCCTAATGGAGGTTTGAATGATGTCATATCCCCATGAATACTTGTTCACCGGGAAAGGTCCTTCAAAGACAAACATATGCTCCCTCCTAGTGTCCACAAGTCACAAAAATTATTCCAAGTAAGCCATATCTAATACAATAACCACCCGAACATATGCATCAAACCCCATTTTTCAAATTAAACAAATTCTCACAGACCTTATAAGTTTTTCCTAATTTAGGTATGGTACAGGTGTCATGGTGCCCTATTTGGTAAGCCAATTCCCAAGTCAAGTGATGTTTCCCAAGAGGATACTATCTAGGTCATGTAGTGAGTATGAGGTGGATTTTCGGGTAATACTTCTAGGTATAGGGTACTTGACATACAAGGGTTTGTATTGTCTCATTTATGGGTTCCTTTGTAGAGGGTGTGTTGCATCCTTCATTTTAAATGAAACCTTTTTCCAAACCCTTTGCCATTTAATTCATTATAGTATGAACATTGAGTACTGTATGCAAGGGAAAGTAAAGAGTACCACAATTCCACTTGAAGCTAGGATACATTGAGTGCCATGTGCAAGGGAAAGTAAAAGATGTCGCAATGCAGCCCCTCGACAAGAGGGACATTTATTAATTATGTGATTTATTTTGTAGGTCCTTCATTTTTTGGAGAAGCATTTCATTTTTCCCAACACCTATGGGTGATCATATAGAAGAATAATTATTGTCTTTTATCTTTTGTCAGCTACAATGCCTTTGGGCCTTCATCTCCTTCTTCCCATGAACTGAGGTACAATCCCTTCTCGGGTCAATGAACCCAAAGATCCAAAAGATAAGGAAATAGAAGGGTAGAATGATGGAAGGTGGTAAGTATGAACAATAATGGTATGATGAACCTTCAAATAACCACCCAATAGCAACCCTTTTCTCAAGAGTGACCTACTTACTAGGATATCATGTCACTCACCAAGGTGAAACTAGGAAAAAGGTATAAATTCCAAAAAAACATTCTATAATCAAGAAAGGATTATTTGCAACATGATCATAATCTTAAAATATTGAAATGACACTTATCATGATACCATACTTGTTACCTCATGGAGAAATATTTGTTGTCTTCTTGAACCAAGCCAATGTAGTGGATGTTTCTCTACTGTTGAACGATGAGGCACTCATGAAAAAGAGGGGCCCTTTGGGATCTATTGGTCAATATGAATCTCATAAATCCATGTCTGCTACATGTTCACATTGAAACATAATCTCCTTATTTACCCCTATCCTAGGATGGAAACAAGATCTATAGCTTTGCACTTATTTTTGCAAGCTTCTTATAGTTACGGGCTCTTGTTTGTCTCTTCTTCCAATAGGCCCAGTCTCAACAATACCCATGCTAACATGTAGACCTCTAATTTATTCTTCATGTTTGTTAGACCCTTTATCATCTTCTATATCTCTAGTTCTCAAGTAGGAACTAAGGTATTCTTTTCTATATCTCTAATTCTAAAAGAATGTGCATGCAATTATTTCTATTAGAATTAATCATATTGAAAAATATTTATTAATTAGATTATGGGTTATTATTCACATCAATTTATGAAGAATACAATGCAACAAACAAAAATATGATTCCCTATATATATTATCCTCTGAAACATATCTCGAACGCATGTACACATGCTTCATTCTGAGTTTTGAGTGAAACGTTACAACATTTACAAGTTGCAATTTACCCTCTTTTACTGCTTCATAAATCTCTTTTAGTACTTTATGAGAAAAAAAAATTCCCAATTCAAAATTTTGAGTGGGAATAAGTCTTCTCCTTCTCAATATCTCTCCAACGACTATTCATTTTCTCAAATTCGAGCTTTGAGCTGAAAGTTATGGTCTGGAGAAATTTTGACTGCTTTTTCCAATTTATCCCTATATATTACAAGTGCCTTCTTTCTCTTCCTGTGAATGTTTAGGTACCCATACCCCAAAACTGACTCCCTGGATGTCTTCTATGGTTCATAATATTTCCATAGACCAATCTTGTGCCTCAAATGGGCTTATGAGCAAGGCGTTATGCCATTTGGAAGTAAAATTGGTTCTGAAATTTTCCCTCAATTATTTCAGCTCTAACTTTCTCATACGAGCTCTGTTTTGCGTCTGGAATAGCCTATTGGACAACTCTCTCTGATTTCTTTTATTTAATATGAAGAGACATAATTTACTTTGGAACACTCTATTCTTGTGGATTTTTATTGCCTAAAAACGTTGTTTAGGGCCTCAAATTCACCCCGCAAATTCGTCACCTTCAAAAATCCAAAAAAATATTAAAAATTTAACTATTTTACTATTGTAACAACATTTTAAATATGAGTCATCAATATCAAATAGGGAAAAATATAGAACATTGATCCACCCTCCATCAATGATCGATGATTCCTTTTTGCAATCGAACTTACCCATCGATCTGCATGATGATTGATCATCGACCATTGACCATTCCTTTTCACAAACAAACATTACCCATGAATCTTTCTGATCCCTAACCATAGACAATTAGAGATTGACAAATTCCTTTGACAACCAACTTAGTTACAATTTCACCGAACCCCAACCATCAACCATTGAACAAATATTTCCTGGCGTGGCATGACACGTAGATGTTGGCGTGGCATGACACATCATCCCAAGGTATCAACTTGGATGACGTGGAATGACGTGTCGATGTTGATGTGGCATGACACATGGATTATGACATCATCATCCTATTTTCCTTCATTAGCGATTGTCCATTTCTCTTGGAAGACTTAAAATACTCCTCTAAATATGTCGATTCCCGATCATCAACCATCAATGATCTAAGATTTCTCTCGATTGAATGAAAAATATCACTGAATTATGTCAATCCTTAATCATCGACCATTGGTGATTGACAATCCCTTTTGGATGCATGTTTGTATTTTTCAATAAGCTAGTCTTAAGCATGAATTTCATTCCATTTTAGCATTTTACCTAAACCATAGAAAATTTGTTGCAGCAACCAAGATCACAAGAAGAAACACCATGCACAAGTGCACAAGAAGTATCTTGGGAAACCCTTCTCAACAAGGGAATAGAACCCATCCAATCCTTTGCTATATTCTTCAAGAGAAATACCTTCACCACTAAGAAAACCTAGCACACTAAAGGGTGTTCACAAACCCTATAAGACTAGTGCCCAAGAGAGGTGTGCACTTTTCCCAAGTAGATGTACTTGCTGAAATTTCCAAACTCACACAAAATATATGATTCCTCAATGGAGAATTTACCTTTACTTTTATTAGACTTGACCTGTCAACATAAGTGTCTATTGGCACAACAGGGCTGAACTCTCTATTTCATACAATAATTAATATTAACTAGATTAATTATCTTTTACATTAGTTATCAATTACATTAAGGTGGGGTCGACCTGTACCCTTTACATTACAATTAGGGTTATGGGCAGGTCTGACTCTTGAACAATAAATCAAGGGATCTCATACACCCACTAGTTCTCAACCACTAGGGGCACATCCATAGGGATTTACATATCTCTGGCTTACTACATTACACAAAAGAACCACTTCTTCACTAGTTCTCAGCCACTAGGATCACATTCACCCGTGCTCGTCCACAGACACATCCACTCAACAGATCTTCTTTCCCACTCCATTACACATGAGAGTCATCTAGAGTTTCTCATCAAATCTCTTCTCAGAGGAGGCTAATACATCATCTTCATATCTGTCTCATGACTATGCACCCAACACTTTGGGATTTCACACGTTCACCTTGTGCTCAGCCACATGAACGTCTAACTATGCACATCTCTTTTCTCATTGTGTTACACAGGAGAATCATCTAGAGTTCTTCTCAACTCTCTGTAAGGAGGATGCCATCTCTACATTCTAGCTCTGTCTCAGATAGGAACCACACACCCCTCTCAGGAGATCTCTCTCAAGTTTGTGTTCTGGAGAATGTCTCACGTAGCTACAATCATCAACACTCCCTCTCAGCTAGGGAGGCATTTTTCATCATGCCAAGTCTCACATGGATGTACTTTGAAATTTGTCTTGGTTGTAGTCATCGACACTCCCTCTCAACTAGGGAGGTATCCTTCACCAAGCCAATTTGGTGAAGATGTCTGCAATCTTCTCATGTGTAGGAAGGTACTGCATGTGTACTATTTTAATCTGCATCATGTCTCTGATATAAATATATTTTATCTCAATGTGTTTTGATCTATAAGAAACACTGGGTTCTCAAAGAGATTTACACACAAATCCAGTTATCATCATAGAATCCATCTCATGATCAAGTAAATCTGTCAGAATTTTATGAAGTCGCATTGCTTCATACACTCAATGATACATACTCTGCTTCTGTGGCTTTCAAGGCCACATATCTTTTTTTCTTGCTGCACTAGGAAACCATGAAAACATTCACGAAAAATCAACAACTGAATGTTCTCTTCCAGTCCACTATACCCTTTGCTCAATCTGTATCGGGATATCCACAAACTCAAGTTCACACTGGAGGCATATCTCAAGACATATCCAATTGTGCCTCTTATATATCTCAATACATGCTTTATTGTTATCCAGTGTGTCTGTCTCAGCTCACTCATGGATTGACTAAGCACATTCACTGCACATCATGAATCTGGTCTGGTGTTAACTGGATTCATCAATGATCTAATTAGTTGTGGATCAATCTTGTCTGAATCATCATCATTCATTTTCTTCAAATCCATCATGGTGGTTTTGAATTATGTAATACTGAACTTCTTTAATATTCCCACTGTATGTTTTCCTTGACTCAGGAAAAAAATCATCGGTCCTCTGTCATACTTCTTGTCTCAAGAAGTAGTGTATCATGCTTAGATCCTTTATCTCCAAATCAAAAGTCAAATCTTACATGTATCCAACAACAAGGCTTTCTGAATAAGTCATCAAAATTAGTCTCTTGTCACCAAAACTATGATAACATAGGTTTGGATCAGCAACACTCTTGTTGAAACCCAAAATCATCAAGAATCCATCCATATGATATAGTTTCCAACTCATGGATGGTAGTACGGATGGAAGTGTATCGAGATTACTGGATCAAGTGTCTCATCACAAACAACTCCCTATGTTTGTGAGAGTCTTTTGGCTATAAATATCATTTTGTATTTCTCGACACTTCCATCAGCTGCATGTTTGATCTTATAGATCCGCTTGGAATTCACCACATAATTCTCTTTTGGTATCTGAACAATATCTTATACATCATTCTTTAAGATATATTGGTATTCTTTTGTTATGGCATCTTTCCATACATGTTCTCTTGTTTCTTCTCCAAGACAAGGGGGTTCAGAATCAATGAAGTGGCTCATGACTGAAGGATAGCTCGAAAATCTCTTTTTCTTTCTCGGGATGTGCCTTGAGAGGCTTGTATGTTTCTTTGCCCCCTGCAGAGTGAGCCTAGGAAGGCAATTTTTGCCCTACTGTAATATCTTTGGACATATCAACTGCAGCAACTGGATTATCTAGAATAATTTTGTCTCCCTCTGAACTGTTGAAGGGGGAGAATGTATTGTCTCAGTGTCAATCTCCATATGAGATTCTATGGATCTTTTGAAATTCTATCTTTTCTTCAAGGAAAACATCTCTTCTTGTGTCAATCTGTCTTTGACCAGGGATGTCGATCTATAATGTCTTCAAAGATTCAATGTTATGCCATAAATGTATCATTTCTTCCTAAACAGTCTAGCTTGGACTTTTTCTCTTTGGGTACATGAAAATACATTGGGCACCCAAATATCCCGAAGTGTTCAATCTCAGGCTTCACTCTAGTTAAGGCTTCTTCGAGATTTATGTTTTTCAAAGTCTGTTGTAGAATCTTATTCTGAACATACACTGTGTCATGCATGCTTTTCCCATAAAATCATAGAAGGATTTTGATCATGCATTATTCCATTGGTTGCCTCAATGATGGTTCTATTATTCCTCTTTCTCAAATAGTTTTGACTCCCTCTGAGTCACATGACTCCCTCTGAAGGATAAACATCTTCCTTTGTTGTTAACTTGTATGGAACAAGAAAAAAAGAGGAACCAAAACAAGAATATCTCCTAAAGGAGAATAATGAGTACATCTCTAGAATCAAAACAATTTAAGGATTGTTTTCATAGCTACAACACCTACTTGTAATGTAGAAATTTTTTAGAAATATAGGTTAGAGGAATGACAATTACAACAATCAAACCTGGAGTTTTCATTTCCAGTGTGTTGTTCCTCTGAATGCACTGAGACCCTCTGGATCCATGGCTTCAACAAAAAATTCCTTCCTCCTGCAATTTATTTTATGACAATGATACAAATAATATATTTGTATATACAAGTACATACCTGAGGGTGCTGATATGATTTCTCCAATGGCACCTGGTTGATCTTTTTCCTCTTGACATATTCATGAAGAGGGTAGTCATAGTGTCACCTTTTTGTATCACCCACAATAATCCTTCCTCTGAAGTCTTTTCTTCCAGGAACTTGAAGTTGCTTGATCCACCAAGCTTATCTTACATCATAGTTTTGTTCATTATAATCTTAGACTCTTCACAAACCCTTGTTAACTGGGCTAGAAAACCTAATGGTTAGTCTAGGCTAGCACTTTTAGGTTTTTTTGGACTTATGATTGCCAAAAATAAGCCTTTGAAAGATAGGATAACATTGGTGAGCTAAATAGCTCCTTTAATGAGTTGCAAAAACCCTAATTCTAAAATTTCCATAGAAATTAGTGAAACCCTAGGGCCAAAATTTCAAAATGCTCAGAATGTCACTCTAAGAGTCTCTTGAGGTTCACTAGAGGATTTAGTACTCTCCTATTCCAAAATTACCCCCATCTTTCAAGTATTAAGGGCTGAAACACCTTAGAAAGGAGGGTTGTACAGATTTTCTGGAAACCCTAGGAGGGTCGTACGATTCTACATAAAAGAGAGGATATTGGTAGATTCTTGTGCAAAGGGTTCTTCAAGACCTATGCTCTGATACCATGTTTATTTTTCAATAATCTAGTCTTAATCATGAATTTCATTCCATTTTATCATTTTACTTAAACCATAGAAAATTTGTTGCAACAACCAAGATCACAAGAAGAAACACCATGCACAAGTACACAAGAAGTATCCTGGGAAACCCTTCTCAACAAGGGAAGAAAAACCAACCAATACTTTTCTATATTATTCAAGAGAAATACCTTCACCACCAAGAAAACCTAGCACAAAAAATGGTGTTCACAAACCCTAGAAGACTAGCGCCCAAGAGAGGTGTGCACTTTTCCCAAGTAGATGTACTTGCTGAAATTTCCAAACTCACACAAAAGATATGATTCATCAATGGGGAATTTACTTTTACTTATATTATACTTGATCTATCAATACAAGTGTTTATTTTCACAATAGGGCCGACCTCTCTATATCATAATATAATTAATATTAACCAGATTAATTATATTTTACATTAGTTATCAATTACATTAAGGTGGGGCTGACCTATACCCTTTACATTACAATTAGGGTTACAGGCAGATCTGATTCTTGAACAATATAGAAAGGGATCTCATAGACCCACTAGTGCTCAACCACTAGGGGCACATCCATAGGGATGTCCATATCTCTGGCTCACTGCATTACACAGAAGAACCACTTCTTAACTAGTGCCTAGCCACTAGGATCATGTTCACCTATGCTTGTCCACATGCATGTCCACTCAATAGATCTTCTTTCCCAGTGCATTACACAGGAGAGTCATTTGGATTTTCTCATCAACTCTCTGCTCAGAGGAGGATAATACATCATATTCATCTCTGTCTCATGACGATGAACCCAACACTTTGGGATTTCACATGTTCACCTTGTGCTCAGCCATAGGCACTTCCAAATCTGCAGATCTCCTTTCTCACTGCATTACATAGGAGAATCATCTGGAATTATTCTCAACTCTCTATAAGGAGGAGGCCGTCTCTACATTCCATCTATGTCTTAGATAGTAACCACACGCCCCTCTCAGGGGCTCTCTCTCAATTTTTTGTCATGGAGAATGTCTCACATAGCTACAATCATCAACAACATGAAACCTTCACCATTTTTTGTTGATCCCCAAACATCGGCCATCAACAAGTTGTCAATATATCAATATTCTCTAAACTCTACCAAAAAACGATAATCATCCATCAGTCATCAGAGATTTATTTTGGACGCATGAAACTTTTTCTAAAATCTATCTATCCCCGATCATAAGTTGTCAACGATCAAAAACTTCTTTTGGCCGAACCCAACTCTCCACCAAATTTTTCGATTCGACCATACGTCATTAGCAGATTATGTTGGTAAAATTCAACACTTAGAAATTTTGGTCCAATTCTCCAACAAATATGGACCTTTGATCTTCTCATTTTCCCAACCGCCAAAAAAAAATCTCATCCATTGATCTACTCAGCCTTTTAATTGGTCAAATCCTTACAAATTTTTAAACTTATTTAAGTGAATCTCAACCATTGATCTCATGATCAAATGCAATCTCGATAGTTGATTGACTAAACTTCTTGCAACTCTCCAATGGTCATTAAAATGTGAAATTTGACCATTTGAAGTTGAATTCAACTCTACAACCTGAACGCTCCCTTAGACCGTCTTGAGTCATTTAAACACATATTTTTATCACAAAATTGGGGTTATCACTCTCATATTTTTGTTTTCCCCAAATTTGAAAAGACCGAAGTCTACAATAGAAAATTTCACCAATTCGCTTTGGTTCTTGGCCAATACAAGTCTAGTGTTGAACCACTAGCTCTGATACCACTTTGTAATGTACGTAGCCCCTAGTTGGGTCACATCACTACTAAAACGACCCAATAAAAATATTTGATAATAAAACAAATGCAGAAAATAACACACAACATAACATTCAAGTTCATTTAGTTGTCCATAGTCAATAAAAACATAAATATAATTACTCTTATTGTACACAACAACAGTTAAAACTATACAACAAAATTCAACAATACAAGTAGAAATTCATCTGCATTAATGTATGCATAGCAAGTAAGATTAAACAAATATATCTCATAGTGAATTGCACAATAGATATATTAGCATTTAACACAAATCAACACAACAAATAGAACGCTTATCTTATAAAATGTACAACCTCTTGCATAGGATGGACATTCCTCCAAACCATAGCCTTGTTTTTATAGTTCTCAACAACAAGACAAACTGAGCTAGGACTACGAATAAACAAGAGACGATGGTCCCTAAGGCTGGATAATGTCCTCCTCTCAACAGTCAAAACTCACAACTAATTCCAGTCCACTAGATCTCTTCCCCTCAACCTGCACAACCCAAGGGATGGAATCCCCCTTCACTTCTCATAGTCCCTCAGGCCTTTCCACTCCTCTCTATGGATTCCAACACAAGTTGGACATGAATTATACTTGTTGGGACCTCAAGAATTATATAGTTGCAACATGAATTCACCCAATAGAAAAATGCATCCTTCCTTGGATGAATTTTGAACAAAACTTCACTCACATTCTTGCGACCTCTTCCTCCATGAAATATAGCTCCAAACATCTACCAAACACACCCAAAATAGCAACCTTCAATCTTCATCACTCAAATATCCATTGTTGGTCAAAGAAATCCATGTAAAAACAACTCTTGCCTCCTACCCATATGGATTTCCTCCTTTTTTCTTTCTTGATTGAATTGCACTCTTCCCCAAGCTCATTGTACTCATACCCCATGCTATTAATAGATATGGGAAGTGAATCTCACACCAACTCTCTTACATGAGTTCAATGAATGGGATCTATAACACTCAATAGCTAATGGAAGGTTCATGGTGATGACAAATTAGAAAGAAATGGTTTGGGTTTAATAACATGGGTAATATCTCCCCCTTGGAACCCTTCTCTCTCTTGTGGATACTTATCCCCCAATTATCCGCTCGTGTCCATATATAGTCGAGGAAAAATTTCATTCATTATATTCTATTTATTCCATTTACACATTACATCATTTGTCTCTCGTCCATATGCTACATTTACAATATACATCGCTAATTTGGGGTTTGAAAACATGGATGTTATAGGTTCAATGAAGATGTTGGAAGATAATTTTACTAGGATGGAATCCATAATAAACTTATTAGTGACAATAATGGATAGGATTGTGGATGTTTACTTGGAAAGACACGTTGTTCAATATTTAAGTGGAAAGAAGAAGACAATGAAATATTTGAATAAGGATAATTGGAGACTCGTGGCAGGATTCACAAAGGTAACAATAAGATCCTTGGGATCATTAAACTTCCATGGGTTGGACTTGATAGTATCCCAAGATGACAAGGAAGAGGCTCGAAAAATTTGGTATGTGGAAACCAAGGAAGAAATTGAGATCTCCTTAGGCACACTTAGGTAGAAAGGTTACCAAGAAAATCTAAGTATCACAAGGTCTTTGATCAAAGGTGATGACCAAATTGGCTTAAAGATACCTCTCTTGATGTATTTCAACAAAAGGTATGGGTGTCTTGCAATAGGTTCATGTGACTTAGGTGATTCTAGTCTATTAGTTGAATAAATTCAATTTCAAACATTTGGTGGTGGTGACATGGGAATCCAATTGTCACCCCCTTTTTTTTATGTGAAATCGTGAGATGGACCACTACCAAGGAGTAGGAAATGGACCCTAGGACACCAGTAAAGTGGTGCCAATATCAATGAGGATTTCAAGATGTTGTTCAATAGAAAGCTTTCTACCTTTTGAAATCAACATATCCAAAAATAGAGTTGGGAACAAATGTCATGGACTTGCATAGGTAGATGTTCATGGCATGTTGGAGTCTTTGGATTTGTAGAAGTAGAAAGTTGAAGGGGCATCCAAAAATTAATGTGCAACAAAATTCAAGCAAAGGCACTTGAGTTCAATAGGACATGGGGTGGTTTAATTTAATTTAATATTGTATTCATATTGGAAAGGACATTGGTTTATTTCAAAGGTTCAAGGTATAGGTTAGATTGCAACAATTTGAGCCTACCAAAAGAGGACATTCAATTAACCTAGGTCTTAAAGTATAGGACCTTGATCGAACAAAAAGAACCTCTCCAAAAATGAGGGAAAAACTAAGGAAAGGTATGGTGACTCAAGAAAGGGCCAATAGAAGGAAAAATCAATCAAAAGTACTTAGTTGGATCAGTGAATTCTCAACGAAGGGGGTTCACTACATGAAAGAGTTTTAGGAATTTTCTGTTATGGGATAGTTATCAACTAGTTACTAAAAAATTGGTAGCTAATGAAAATAAGTTGGGCGTAGCTTGATGGACTAGCTTGATTGGTTGAGTTCTTTGGATTTCATGCAAGAGGTCTTTGGGTCGATCCCCCATGTTGGTTGTCTTTGTTGTGTGACTCACTTGATGTCATTATCGGGACAAGCCTTGTAATCAAAATTGATGTGTTTACACTAGTACAAACTATGAAATGCAAGAAAGAGATTGGAGGTTTCCTTGTGAGGTTTTCCTTGGAAAAACATGTAAGTTGTACATGGTGATATACTCCTATTTTTTGGTTTATATTTGTTTCTCCTCTCTATGTTATTGATATATTTTTTGTGTTTTTGTAAAATTATTTGTACAAAATTTATATTATTTCAAGAGGCACCCTAACATTGTCATTCTAGTTTTTACTATGGTTGACTTGCAGGCGAATTCTTCTTTGCATGCATAACATTTACACATGGTATTATTATAAAAGAATCTTGACACATTAATATGATATGCTTAAGTGTGAGACAAGATGTTTTCAAACATTTTATATTAAGGGGTTAGATCAACCAATTATTGCCAATACTATTGGTCATTGGGATACTTCCATGTTGGTAGTTGGGATACTTCCACCTGTTTGCAAATGATTGCAAGGAATTAATACATTTTTTTGACTATTATTTGTATATAGATTATAAATATTAACTATAGGTGGGGCTCCCTAATTTAAATTAGAAATCGATTTGTCAAATAATGATGTTTACAATCTATAACAGTTCCCTTATGATACTTGATACTCCAGTCACTTGTGTTAATGAATTTCTGGAGGTGATGAATGATTAAGTAAAGGTTTTGCCTTAGACTACCCTCCATGGGACATATTGTTACCAAAGGATTGTTGTTTTTTTTCATTATTTAAAGGTTGGTGCATGTTGAGACCATCATATACAAAAATAAAAAGAAAAAAATATGGAGGATCCACATTGAAAAAGTTTGTTATCACAACAATAAACATGAAGACTATTCAAACATTAGAACACATTTTTTTATTGAATGTGTTTTTGTTGTTGATGTTCTTTCATGATGTTCTTTTCTACAAATATTGTGGTCGAAATATTGTTATCATTGTTCATGCTGCTCAAAGGGAGTAAAGCCATCATGGTTCTTGCAGTCAGCCCTATGGTTCTCCTTCAACATATTTTAGCGCCATATTGTCCAACAAGTCTATTATTTTTTACAGTCTCTGCATGTATTCATTTACCTTACTGTCATGCTCATCCCATCTCTTCTCTACTGGTAGATTTTATCTCACCACCCTACTGGAAATGATACTGGAAATGATAGTAGATCATTGTTATTATTTAGTTTATAGTTTCGAAATAAAGGTTTCCTAAGTCCTGTGATATATTTCATGCCACATTTGGTAAAAAAACTCTACTAGTATTCATTATTTTGTCCTTCATGTTGAACCCATTATTTCTCTGGTATATGTCGACCAAGTTTAAATATTGTTTTTTATTTAGCTCCATTTTTATTCCACTTACAAATAACTTCGCCACCCTGCTGCTAAATACGTTATATTGTGAGATTTATTTTTCGGTTTATTCCCTCTACCTGTATTTGACCTACCAGTTTCGAACCTCCGTTGTATCTGAACTCTTCTCTTCCAAAAATTCGTGTGTATGGTCAAGGTCGATTCAAAGGAAATATATGAAAACTATTTTGAATAATTTGTAAAATAAAATTTTCGATGTCCTGCTTACATAACCCTAACCTTTGCACTCGTTATAGTTGTTGAAATTTATATGTGTTTTGGTTGTTGAAACCCTAAATACTTTACAATCTTGATGATGAGTTGTTTCAGTTCAGTTTCGAATGGAAGAAATGTGTGAAATATTTTGGAAGTGGTTGTTATATGGAACAATTGGAATATTTATGTCCTTCACTTAGACTAATGATCAATTGTTTTTTTTTATAAATGAGATATTTTAGAAAAGTGTTGGATATACCTGTAAGTTTTGGTTGCACACAAGAATTTCCTTGGTTTGGACTTCTATACGATGAAGTTTTTATCAGGATACCAAATTTTGATGGGTTTTGAATTTAGAAGAAATATATAAATAATTATTATTGTTGGGTGTTAATTCTAAGGATACATTGTGGTTTTCATGCTTAATTAAAAGAATTCACATTTAATGGTGATGCCTAGTTTGGTCAATACATTTTGCTATTGAATTTTTTTTAGAGTATTGAGAATATATTAATTGAAGACATGTTATAAATTTCAGATGATAAAATGGTTTTGGGATTATAAAATAATTTGGTGAATTTGAAAGGAAAATTATATATATATATATATATATATATATATATATATATATATATTAATTTTATATATTTTCACTTTTCATTTATTATTCCTATATTTCCAAATTCATTTATCACTTTCAGAAATAATGTATTCCCCCCTATGATATATGAATTCTTAAAGTTCCTTTGTCAGTTAGATATAAAAAGGAAAAAAAGATTTAATGGTTGAAATATGATGAAATTGCAATCAAGATGATATTCTGACATGGTTGAAAGTTTAGTTTTGATCAGGTCCAACCCCCCTCCCCCCGAAATATTTTCATTTTCCATAGTTATTCCCAACTCCCATTTCACTTTCATTTTAATTCATAATTCTTCCCCCTAATGCATTATCGATGGATACAATCAACGGTGATGGTTATTTGGTGAGGCAAGGATGTTTTTATGAGAAGATTCAGATATGGTTATGTTGGTAATGAAATGATATTTTGGTAGCATGAATCATATCTAATTTTGAGGAGGAACAAGGAGAAAAATATTTAAAAATTTTAAAAAGGAATAATTAGGGGGAAGGAAAAATCTCACCGTACATCAAGAAAGTTCCTCAGTCAAATGTAAACTTTATTGAGGAAGATATGGGTGTTTATTCAATTTTTAATGATGAAGATGACATTTTTCGTGAACATCCCTACAATTTTGAACATGGTATGTGGCATATGCACTTCGACGGTGCATGGTCAAATGAAGGTAATGGGTCGGGTATCGTCTTATACTCATTTGTACGTAAAATTCATAATTTTTCCTATAGAATGATTTTTCCTTCACAAATAATGTAACTGAATTTGAAGCCCTACTGTCAGGAATTGAAAATTCTTATAATTTAGGTTGCAGTCATCTTACTGTTTTTAGAAATTCAATCTGGTTATAAATATTTATACTCATACTAACAATTTACTGAAGATATATGCCCAAGATATTTGGGAATTAATCCAAAATATATTGTCTTTTAACATCACTCATATTAAAAGGGAGTTGAATTCTATTATTGATAGGTTAGTTTTTTTTGCAGCTTCTCCTACAAGACAATTGCTTCCTCAAAGACCTAATTGCACATTCTTATCCTTAGACAAACCTCATCTTCCTAACAATGTGGAGTCTTGGCAGGTCTTTCCCGATGATGAAATCATTTATGCTTTCTTGCAAAATGAGCTCTATAAGCCTAAAGAAATACTTTCTCTTGAACATAATAAGTTTCCTAAGGGATTGAATCCTCTCGAGATATCATTTTCCACAAGTGATGTTTCCATCCATGATGATAAAAATTAAGAGGATTTAAAATGTAAAATAGGGGATTTAACTGCCTTGAACATTGGGGATCCTGAAGAACCAAAAATTTTAAAAGTTGGAGCTCAATGTTCCGAAGAATAAAAAGCTAAATTCATGAATTTGTTCCGTGAGTTTAAGGATTTTTTTTCCTATCATATGAGAATATTTTTGGTTTCAATATTAATATTATACAACATGATATTCCAATTAAGGAAGAATCAAAACCATTTAGGCAAAAACAGAGACCTATTAATCCTGCACTTGAAGCTACCATCACAAAGGAAGTGGAAAAATTGTTGAATGCTAATATCATTTTTCCAGTTAAATATTCGGAATGGGTATCTAATCTTGTTCCCATGAGAAATAAAACTAGAGAAATCAGATTGTGTGTGGATTTTCATGCATGAAACAAAGCTAGTGTTAAATATCATTTTCCCCTCCCTAATATGGAATTAATTTTACAACAAGTTGTTGGATCTCAAATGATGTCCTTACTCGATGGATTTTCAATTTATAATCAAAAAGGAGTTAAGAGGACTAATAAATATAAAACCACATTTATTATTCGTTGCGGCACTTTTGCTTATGAATGTATTCCTTTTGGATTATCTAAAACAGGTACCACTTTCCAAATAGATTTTGATGATCCCATTGGTAAGATAATTCATGGATATCTCAATGATTTAACTGTTTATTAAAAAAACTAATCAGATCACTTTGATCATCTTAGACAAGTCTTTTTATGATGTAGAAAATTTGGAATGTCTTTGAATACTATTTTTTTTTGGTGTTACTCAAGGTAAACTTCTTGGTCACATAGTCTCAATTTCTGGAATCGACATTGAACCTGCAAGATTTACCGCAATCCAAAACCTTTTGGAACCTGCTTCTAAAAAAAAAATCCAAGATTTCATGGGAATAATAGGTTCTGTTGGAAGATTTGTTCCTGATTTTTCTATGATGGTTAAACCTATTCATAATATACTGAACAAGACAAATATTTTTCATGGATGGAAGATGTTGAAAAAGGATTTTGTGGGAATCAAAAAAGAAATTAGTTCATCTTCGGTCTTGGAGAAACCAAACTTTAATAAGGAATTTATCATTTACACGAACTCAACACAAGAAACAATTTATGTTGTCCTTCTACAAAAAGATGATCAAAATAATGAAAAAATTGTAGCCTATATGATTCATAGCTTATTCAATGATGAAATCAAGTATTATTGTATTGAGAAACATTCTTATGCTCTCATTAAGGCTATAGAGAAATGTCTCCACTTCATTCTTCACAAGCACACACAGTTAAAAGTCCCTTTACCTGCTGTCATGTTTTTTCTTTCACAGACTCATCTTTCATGAAAACTTGCACATTGGCTTGCAAATATTCAAGTGCATGATTTAACTACTAATACTTCCAAAATTATTAAGGGACATGACTTAGCACTTCACTTGGCTCAACATCCTGAACCAAGTGATTTTTTTGAAGAAAATGAAAATGCTTTATCGACACTCTTCTTTATCAAAAATCAAAATCTTGAATCCATTGAGAATCCTTGGTAGAAGGACATAATTTACTTCTTACAATATCAAAAATGTCTTGGTCATTTAGAATCTCATTAAGAAAGGAGGTTGTGTCTTGAAGCCTCCAAATATCTCATCTTGGGAAATTCATTATTTCATAGATTTGTTGATGGGTTGCTATAATGATGTATTGATGATACCACAACCCATAAAATATTAAAACAAATACATGGATCAGCAGAATCAAATTTGCACATTGGTGGTCATTTTGTAGCAAAGACTATTGCTTTCCAAATTTTAAGAACAAGGTATTACTGGCCTTCTATTTTTCAAGATTCTTTTAAATTTGCAAGGGCTTGTGATAAACGTCAAAAATTTATTGGTAGATGACAATTTTATGCTATACCTCTGCGACATGTTCTTTCAAATTTTACTTTTTCTAAATGGGGTTTAGATTTCATTGGTCCCATTAATACTCACAACTATAGACTACTTCACTAAATGTACTGAATTTGTACCACTCAAACATGCACAAGATGAGTAGGTAATATATTTCTTGGAATCAAACATTTTATCCCGCTTTGGTCTTCCTCTTTAAATTGTTTTTGATAATAGACCATCATTCATTTCCTCTAAATTACTCAATTTCTTAACAAATTTAGTGTGAAACATTTCACCTCTTCTACCTATTATCTACAAGGAAATGGGTAGGTTGAGTCAACCAATAAAAATTTGATCAAAATTATGAAGAGAATAATAGATGATAAGTCTCATCAATGGCACACACTGCTTATTTATGCTCTTTGGGAAGAAAACACTACCAGTAAGTATAGTATTGGTCATACTTCCTTACAGCTACTATCTGGCCAAGAAGCCATCATGCCTATAGAATTGGAACTCACCTCACTTAGATTATCATTATAGGATGTAGAATTAAATTCATCTGATATTTCCCAAATAATTAATGTTTTTATTTCCTTATAAGAATAGAGAAATCATGCTTTACAAAATTTAAATAGAAGACAACAAACAATTAAAAAGTATTTTGATAAGAAAGATAAATCTGTTGTTTTCAAAGTTGATGATAAAGTACTAATTTGGGATGCAAATCATGCTAATAAAGGAAAGAATTATAAGTTCCAAAAGTTGTGGCTAGGTCCATATAAAATCACCTCAGTCATAGGTAACAATTCTTATTTGTTTAAAGACATGGAAGAGCGATATTTTCATTCACAACGAATGGATCACATCTAAAGCACTATGTTGAGCTAGATTGATTTAATTGACTTATATTTAATGCTTCATGTGTATATCCTTTTGTATATATTTCCTTATTGTTATTTATGTTTTACTTTTAGTTGTTTCTTTCTTTTTCATAGCATTTTAACCCTTGATTCTGTTGGAAAATGTTTAACAGGAAGCATATGCTTGTCATTGATGGCAAGTACAACAGTGATGATGGCTTGAGTACAACACCGATGATTAATAGGCAAATAGAAGATAAGTCCAGGAAGATCGAATGATCGAAGGCAACGCTGGAAAGTATAGCAGTGATGATGGCTTGAGTACAGCACCGATGATCAACAGGAAAATAGAAGATAAGTCCAGGAAGATCAAATGATCGAAGGCAAAGCTTGCAAGCACAACAGTGATGATGGCTTGAGTACAATAGCGATGATCAACAGAAAAATAGAAGATAATTCCAGGAAGAGTGAATGATCGAAGGCAATGCAACATTGATAAAATGATCGAAGGCCCGAGAATCATTTATGATCGTTGGATCTCATTCAAAATTCTCGAAAGAATGAGGGCTGTCAGATTAGAATATAGAAAAGAAGAGCGTTGAACAGTAGGACAGATCTCAGACGTTAGATCCAAGCGCAGGACCCGACCATCGTTGGATCAAGGAGAACCTGCACACCTTTTAAAGTATAACAAGGAGAAGCGGGCGTAATCGTGATATGTGAAATCACAACTTAATATGAGCCGTCAGATCGAGGTTGAATATGGACCGTTGATTCCAATCCATGTCGGAGTTTTGAGGATCGCATGTTGGATATGTCAAAGAAACAATGCAACAGGAATCCCGATTTCGCGATATGCAAAATTGCAATTTAATCGCAGCCATTGAATCAAGGTTGAATCTGGACCGTTGATTCCATTCCATGTCGTAGTTTCGAGGATCGCATGTCGGAGATGTCAAAGAAACAATGCAATAGGAATCTCGATTGTGCAATATGCAAAATCGTGAATTAATCACAGCCGTAGAATCAAGCTCAGATCTGTACCGTTGATCTAACTCCATATTGGAGTTTCGGGGATCGCAACATGGAGAGGCAAGTAAACAATGCAACAAGAATGTCGATTTCGCGATATGAGAAATTGCGATTCAATCGCAACTGTTGAATGAAGCTCTGATCAGGATCGTTGATCCCATGCCATTTTGGGGTATCGGGGATCGCGACTTGGAGATTCGATATGTCTCATATCCAGACTCACGAAATGAAAAATCGTGAAAGCGCCTTATGCATAAGGCTGTGGTCACAGCCCATGGTCATGAGAAGGGAAGGAGTCAGTCCAGATAAGCTCCATTTCGGGGTTTCAGAGATCGTGATTTGGAAAGTCGAGATGCCTCATCTCCAGATTCACGAAACGTGAATTCGCGAAAAGTGATTTTTGCATAGGCACTTGGTTATGACCATAGTCATATTGGGGAAGGATATAGTGCAGAAAAGTTTTGTATCGGAACTTCAGAGATCGTGAAATGAAGTGTCGAGACACTCAGCACAGAATTGTTGAATGCCGAAATGCCGAAATGAATGCAAGATCCCATGGATTCAATCCAACATGCAGGTGAATTTGAACAAGATCGGAGGGATACTATTGCACGACACAATGAAACTACTAGAAACCATTGATGGTTTCTACCAGAGGATGCGAAGAGACTTCGGTGTGTTTTCCAGAGGAGCTGAAGAGTGACATGGAATCTGCCAGTGGAATGAAGATGATTCGTGGAGGAAATTGATAGCTGGATAAGGGTTTGAGCTCGTAACTAAAACAGAAAGGATGAGCTCGACTGTAACAGAGAAGACGAAGAGTCTCAACTGCCATAGAGAAAAAGGAATCTCGGCTTAACACCTAGTGATGATAGACACAAGGGTTGAACTGCTAGAGAAGTTGAAGAGTCACGATGATGATCACGCAGAGCACTTGAGATGTGGAGGAGATTGGCACGGTATGAGCATGTAGAAGAATTGAGAATATTGCATGCACAAGATGCACAAAAGCTATATATACATGGTACAGAGAAGAGAAGGGGTTGCGGTTGTTGTTGGAGTTTGTTGTGGTTATTGTTGGTGAAGGTGATTCATGTGTGAAGAAGGAGGAGAGTGCAACAGCTGAATTGAATAGAAGAGGAACTGTGCAGTGAATGGACATGGTGCACAGAGCATAAAAAGCAGAAGAACAGACAACGCAAGTTGTGTGTGCAAAAAGTAAATGACACAGACAGAGCAACGAAATGCAGCAGAACAGTGATGAGTCTGGTAAGCCATTGTTGAACATCATATCACTATAATAAGTTTCAGTAGAAAACATTTATATTTCAGGGTGGAAGGGAGGTGCTAGAGAGGAGTGTTGTCCTCATAGGTTCAAGTGGGTGCTTGAACACAGGGAGTTGTAGCTTCCATCTAGTTGCAACCAGAGAAACCAGGGTGGCAGGGTGGTGCAAGGGAGAACTCTTGTTCTCTGTTATACAGGTTGGTGCCTGTATGATTG
>ML782497.1:518052-589621 GCA_009831015.1 Picea engelmannii | reverse complement strand
TGCATCAGGGAGAATAATTATGAATAAAATGAAAGTTAAATGGGAGCTGGGAATAATTACGGAAAATGAAAATATGGGGGGGGGGGGTTTGGCCTTGATCAAAACTGAACTTTTAACCATGTCATGACATCATCTTGATTAAAATTTCATCATATTTCAACCATGAAATCCTTGTTTCCTTTTAATATCTAACTGACAGAGAAAATTTAAGACTTTATATATCACAGGGGGGAATAAATGATTTCTGAAAGTGGTAAATGAATTTGGGAATATAGGAATAACAAATTAAAAGTGAAAATATGAGGGATTTGATGTTGTATATATAAAATTAAATATATATTATTTTCCTTTCAAAATCAACAAATTATTTTATAATCCCAAAATCGTTTCATCATATGAAATTGATAACATGTCTTTAGGTAATATATTCTTGTTACTCTTAAAAAAAAATCAATAGCAAAATGAATTGACCAAACTAAGCATCACCATAAAATTTGAATGCTTTTAATTAAGAATGTCAACCACAATGTATCCTTACAATTAATACCCAACCAGAATAATTATTCATATATTTCTTCTAAATTCAAAAGCCATCAAAATCCTGTACCCTGATAAAAAAAATTCATCATATAGAAATCCAAACTGAGGAAATTCTTGTGTGCAACCAAAACTTACAGGTATATCCAACACTTTTCTAAAATATCTCTCATTCATATATATATATATATATAAAACAATTGATCATTACTCTATGTGAAGGACGTAAATATACCAATTTTTCCATTTAACAACCACTTCCAAAAGATTTCACAAATTTCTTCCATTCAAAACTTAACTGAAACAACTCATCATTAAGATTGGAAGGTATTTAGGGTTTCAACCACCAAAGCCTATATAAATTTCAACAACTATAATGAGTGTAGAGGCTGGGGTTATGCAAGAAGGACATCAAAACTTTTCTTTTACAAATGATTCGAAACAATTTTCATATATTTCCTTTGAATCGACCCAAACTAGAGACTCAAATTTTTGGAAGAGAAGAGTTTAGATACAGGGGAGGTTCAAAACTGGTAGGTCAATAGGTCAACTCCAGGTAGAGGGTATAACCCCCAAAACAAATCTCAAAATATAACATATTTTGCAGTAGGTTGGTGAAGTCATTTGTAAGTGGAATAACAATAGAGCTCAATAACCAACAATATTTAAACTTGGTCGAAATATACCAGAGAAATAATGGGTTCAACGTGAAGGAAAAAATAATGAATACTGGGTGAGTTTTTTACGAAATGTGGCATGAAATGTATCATAGGATTCAAGAAACCTTTATTTCGAAACTGAAAAATAAATAATAGCATTGTTCTGCTATTATTTCCAGTAGGGTGGCGAGACAAAATCTACCAGTAGAGAAGAGATGTGTTGAGCATGGCATTAAGAGAAATGAATACATGCAGAGACTGTAAAAAATAGTAGACTTGTTGGAAAATAAGGCGCTAAAATATGTTGAAGGAGAACCATAAGGTTGACTGCAAGAATTGAGATGTATTTACTCCCTTTGAGAAGTATGAACATTGATAATAGTATTTTGACCACAATTTCTGAAGGAAAGAGCATCATGAAAGAACACCAACAACAAACAAAACATTCAATCACCATTGTAGAGAGCTAAGGCTAATTTAACACTGTAAATTTAAAAAGGGATTGAGGAGAACAACTACATGAAGCATACCTATACTATTTGATTGAACCTTTCTCGTAAATCCAGAGGAGTTTCAGTGTACCAACAAAATGAGGGTTAGGGTTTGAACAATAATATTTACAAATCTCGATTCACAGAATAAAAAAAATAGAAATGAGATAATGTAGGAGTTGGTAACCCAACGTAAAAACTGTATCACATTCAATGCACGAGCTCACGTCGCCTCAACCATTATTCTTACCTTTCCATATCAAATTTCCATTAGCATTCACAACCAATAGTAGAGAAACATGTCATGCCACATATACTAGATTTCATGTGCTTCACATCCACATCACCATCGCTTTATTACTCTCAAAATAATAACCAAGTCACTACTTTTTCAAATAACCCACATTCATGCCCAAACTATGTAACAATGGAATATAATCGATGACTAATCTCTTTAAAACAAGATTCGAGCAATACCAATAGATCGTACAAAGGATTTGAAATATATCATATGCATTGTGTTGAACAATAGGTTCGACCATTTAATAATAGCTTATCATATTACTTGAAATATATATGCAAGGCCCAAAACCAATAAAAAATGTGTTGTAATGTTTGAATAGTCTTCATGTTGATTGTTGTGATAACAAACTTTTTCAATGTCGATCCTCCATATTGTTTGTTTTTTTATTTTTGTATATGATAGTCTCAACATACACCAACCTTTAAATAATGAAAAACAACAACAATATTTTGGTAAAAATATGTCGCATGCAAGTTAGTCTAAGACAAAACCTTTACTTCACCATCCATCACCTCCAGAAATTCATTAACACAAGTGACTGAAGCATCAAATATCATAAGAGAACCGTTATAGATAGTAAATATCATTCTTTGATTATTTATTTCTCTTTTAAATTAGGGAGCCCCACCTATAGTTAATACTTATAATCTATATATAAATAATAGGATTTTTTTTTTTATTAATGCCTTGCAACCTTTTGCAGGTAGGTGGCTAGTTGAAGATTTTAGAGCCGACAACTGGCGACTCCACAGGGTAGTCAAATTAATATTTGGATGGAACTTAAGAACATTTGGTTTG
The DNA here is from genome assembly GCA_009831015.1 of Picea engelmannii. Lineage (NCBI taxonomy): Eukaryota > Viridiplantae > Streptophyta > Pinopsida > Pinales > Pinaceae > Picea > Picea engelmannii. The sequence continues at coordinate 586,832 of ML782497.1, read as the reverse complement.
TTTTTCTTTCTCATGTCTCTTAAAAATATTAAATTTTAATATGATATGCTCTTACAGAAAATAACATGGAGGGAAGAATAAGAAATTAGAAGAAGCGGGAATAACTATTACTTCATGAATTAACAAAATTATTGCAGGTTTGAAATTTTCTACATAAGTAGTATTACGAACCCAAGGCTATCATCTGTCTCTTTTTTCTCTTAAATATTTACAAGATTAAAATAATGTGCAGTCGACGTGGTGACAAATAGCCTTAAAATAAAGTGAACAACAAAAGGAAACGTTGATGTAGAATCTGTTGGTCAAGTGAGCGGGGGGGGGGAGTGAATCAGTTGTTACTGTGCTTAAACAATTATGCTTCTTTTAAACTCTTTGTAGAAATACTGAATGATGATCACATTAATGCAGGGAAATAAACAATGGCACATTCAACATCAGTCACACATATATGAGAAACATAGAGACAAATATTTCCCGAGGAAACCCATACAGGGTAAAAACCTCTTTTTCTTTATATGATAAGTANTAATATATATATATATATATTTTGAAAAATGTGTATAGTCGAACCTAAAGCCGAACCTTATTCGAACTTTATCAGAAAGTTCGAACCCGAATCGAACTTAATCCTTGTCGAACCCGAACTCGAACCCGAACCTTGTGACATAGTTTCCAGTAGGGTGGCGAGACAAAATCTACCAGTAGAGAAGAGATGTGTTGAGTATGGCATTAAGGGAAATGAATACATGCAAATACTGTAAAAAATAGTAGACTTGTTGGAAAATAAGGCGCTAAAATATGTCGAAGGGGAACCATAAGGTTGACTGCAAGAATTGAGATGTATTTACTCCCTTTGAGAAGTATGAGCATTGATAATAGTATTTTGACCACAATTTCTGAAGGAAAGAGCATCATGAAAGAACAACAACAAACAAAACATTCAATCACCATTGCAGAGAGCTAAGGCTAATTTAACACTGCAAATTTAAAAAGGGTTTGAGGAGAACAACTACAGGAAGCATACCTATACTATTTGATTGAACCTTTCTCGTAAATCCAGAGGAGTTTCAGTGCCCCCAACAAAACGAGGGTTAGGGTTTGAACAATAATATTTACAAATCTCGATTCACAGAATAAAAAAATATAGAAATAAGCTAATGTAGGTGGTGGTAACCCAACGTAAAAACCGTATCACATTCAATGCACGAGCTCATGTCACCTCAACCATTACTATTACCTTTCCGGATCAAATTTCCATTAGCATTCACAACCAATAGTAGAGCAACATGTCATGCCACATATACTAGATTTCACGTGCTTCACATCCACATCACCATCGCTTTATTACTCTCAAAATAATAACCAAGTCAATACTTTTTCAAATAACCCACATTCATGCCCAAACTATGTAATAATGGAATATAATCGACGACTAATCTCTTTAAAACAAGATTCGAGCAATACCAATAGACCGTACAAAGCATTTGAAATATATCATATGCATTGTGTTGAACAATAGGTTCGACCATTTAATAATAACTTGTCATATTACTTGAAATATATATGCAAGGCCCAAAACCAATAAAAAATGTGTTGTAATGTTTGAATAGTCTTCATGTTGATTGTTGTGATAACAAACTTTTTCAATGTGAATCCTCCATATTGTTTGTTTTTTATTTTTGTATATGATAGTCTCAACATACACCAACCTTTAAATAATGAAAAGCAACAACAATATTTTGGTAACAATATGTCGCATGCAAGTTAGTCTAAGACAAAACCTTTACTTCACCATCCATCACCTCCAGAAATTCATTAACACAAGTGACTGAAGCATCAACTATCATAAGGGAACCGTTATAGGTAGTAAATATCATTCTTTGATTGTTTATTTCTCTTTTAAATTAGGGAGCCCCACCTATAGTTAATACTTATAATCTATATATAAATAATAGGATTTTTTTATTATTAATGCCTTGCAACCTTTTGTAGGTAGGTGGCTAGTTGAAGATTTTAGAGTCGACAATTGGCGACTCCATAGGGCAGTCAAATTAATATTTGGATGGAACTTAAGAACATTTGGTTTTTCTTTCTCACATCTCTTAAAAATATTAAATTTTAATATGATATTCTCTTACAGAAAATAACATGGAGGGAAGAATAAGAAATTAGAAGAAGTGAGAATAACTATTACTTCATGAATTAACAAAATTATTGCAGGTTTGACATTTTCTACATAAGTAGTATTACGAACCCAAGGATATCATCTGTCTCTTTTTTCTCTTAAATATTTACAAGATTAAAATAATGTGCAGTCGACATGGCGACAAATAGCCTTAAAATAAAGTGAACAACAAAAGGAAATGTTGATGCAGAATCAAGTGTCAAAATGCTATGAAAAAGAAAGAAACAACTAAAAGTAAAACATAAATAACAATAAGGAAATATATACAAAAGGATATACACATGAAGCATTAAATATAAGTCAATTAAATCAATCTAGCTCAACATAGTGCTTTAGATGCGATCCATTCGTTGTGAATGAAAATAATCGCTCTTCCATGTCTTTAAACAAATAAGAATTGTTACCTATGACAGAGGTGATTTTATATGGACCTAGCCACAACTTTTTTAACTTATAATTCTTTCCTTTATTAGCATGATTTGCATCCCAAATTAGTACGTTATCATCAACTTCGAAAATAACAGATTTATCTTTCTTATCAAAATACTTTTTAATTGTTTGTTGTCTTCTGTTTAAATTTTGTAAAGCATGATTTCTCTATTCTTATAAGGAAAGAAAACATTGATTATTTGGGAAATATCAAATGAATTTAATTCTACATCCTATAATGATAATCTAAGTGAGGTGAGTTCTAATTCTATAGGCATGATGGCTTCTTGGCCATATAGTAGCTGAAAGGAAGTATGACCAATACTATACTTAGTGGTAGTTTTTTCTTCCCAGAGAGCATAAATAAGCAGTGTGTGCCATTGATGAGGCTTATCATCTATTATTATCTTCATAATTTTGATCAGATTTTTATTGGTTGACTCAACCTACCCATTTCCTTTTAGATAATAGGTATAAGAGGTGAAATGTTTCACACTAAATTTGTTAAGAAATTGAGTAATTTAGAGGAAATGAATGTTGGGCCATTATCAAAAACAATTTCAAGAGGAAAACCAAAGCGAGATAAAATGTTTGATTCCAAGAAATATATTACCTACTCATCTTGTGCATGTTTGAGTGGTACAAATTCAGTACATTTAGTGAAGTAGTCTATAGTTGTGAGTATTAATGGGACCAATGAAATCTAAACCCCATTTAGAAAAAGTAAAATACGAAAAAACATGTTGCAGAGGTATAACAGAAAATTGTCATCTACCAATAAATTTTTGACGTTTATCACAAGCCCTTGCAAATTTAAAAGAATCTTGAAAAATAGAAGGCCAGTAATACCTTGTTCTTAAAATTTTGAAAGCAATAGTCTTTGCTACAAAATGACCACCAATGTGAAAATTTGAATCTGTTGATCCATGTATTTGTTTTAATATTTTATGGGTTGTGGTATCATCAATACATCATTATAGTAACCCATCAACAAATCTATGAAATAATGAATTTCCCAAGATGAGATATTTGGAGGCTTCAAGACACAACCTCCTTTCTTAATGAGATTCTAAATGACCAAGACATTTTTGATATTGTAAGAAGTAAATTATGTCCTTGTACCAAGGATTCTCAACGGATTCAAGATTTTGATTTTTGATAAAGAAGAGTGTCGATAAAGCATTTTTATTTTCTTCAAAAAAATCACTTGGTTCAGGATGTTGAGCCAAGTGAAGTGCTAAGTCACATCCCTTAATAATTTTGGAAGTATTAGTAGTTAAATCACGCACTTGAATCTTTTCAAGCCAATGTGTAAGTTTTCCTAAAAGATGAGTCTGTGAAAGAAAAAACTTGACAGCAGGTAAAGGGACTTTTACCTATGTGTGCTTGTGAAGAATGAAGTGGATAAATTTCTCTATAGCCTTAATGAGAGCATAAGAATGTTTCTCAATACAAGAATACTTGATTTCATCATTGAATAAGCTATGAATCATATAGGCTACAAATTTTTCATTATTTTGATCATCTTTTTGTAGAAGGACAACATAAATTGTTTCTTTTGTTGAGTTCGTGTAAATGATAAATTCCTTATTAAAGTCTGGTTTCTCCAAGATCGGAGCTGAACTAATTGCTTTTTTTATTCCCACAAAATCCTTTTTCAACATCTTCCATCCATGAAAAATATTGGTCTTGTTCAGTATATTATGAATAGGTTTAACCATCATAGCAAAATCAGGAACAAATCTTCCAACAGAAACTATTGTTCCCATGAAAGCTTGGATTTATTTTTTAGAAGTAGGTTCCAAAAGGTTTTGGATTGCGGTAAATCTTTCAGGGTCAATGTCAATTCCAGAAATTGAGACTATGTGACCAAGCAGTTTACCTTGAGTAACGCCAAAAAAAAAAATAGTATTCAAAGACATTCCAAATTTTCTACATCGTAAAAAGATTTTTAGATGATCAAAGTGATCTGATCATTTTTTTGAATAAACAGTTAAATCATTGAGATATCCGTGAATTATCTTACCAATGGGATCATCAAAAGCTATTTGGAAATTGGTACCTATTTTAGATAAGCCAAAAGGAATACGTTTGTAAGAAAAAGTGTCGCAACAAGTAATAAATGTGGTTTTATATTTACTAGTCCTCTTAACTCTTGTTTGATTATAAATTGAAAATCCATTGAGTAAGGACATCATTTGAGATCCAACAACTTCTTGTAAAATTAATTCCATATTAGGGAGGGGAAAATGATATTTATCACTAGCTTTGTTTCATGCACGAAAATCCACACACAATCTGATTTCTCCAGTTTTATTTCTCACGGGAACAAGATTAGATACCCATTCCGAATATTTAACTGGAAAAATGATATTAGCATTCAACAATTTTTCCACTTCCTTTGTGATGGTAGCTTCAAGTACAGGATTAATAGGTCTCTTTTTTTGCCTAAATGGTTTTGATTCTTCCTTAATTGTAATATCATGTTGTATAATATTAAGATTGAAACCAAAAAGATTCTCATATGATAGGAAAAAAAATCCTTAAACTCACATAACAAATTCATGAATTTAGCTTTTTCTTCTTCAGAACATTGAGCTCAAACTTTTAAAATATTTGGTTCTTCAGGATCCCCAATGTTCAAGGGAGTTAAATCCCCTATTTTACATTTTGAATCCTCTTAATTATTATCATCATGGATGGAAACATCACTTGTGGAAAATGAGATCTCAAGAGGATTAAATCCCTTAGGAAACTTATTATCTTCAAGAGAAAGTATTTCTTTAGGCTTATAGAGCTCATTTTGCAAGAAAGCACAAATCATTTCATCATCAGGAAAGACCTACCAAGACTCCACATTGTTAGGAAGATGAGGTTTGTCTAAGGATAAGAATGTGCAATCAGGTCTTTGAGGAAGCAATTGTCTTGTAGGAGAAGTTGCAAAAAAAACTAACCTATCAACAATAGAATTCAACTCCCTTTTAATATGAGTGATGTTAAAAGAAAATGTATTTTGGATTAATTCCCAAATAGCTTGGGCATATCTCTTCAGTAAATTGTTAGTATGAGTATAAATATTTTTAACTAGATTGAAAACAAGTTCTGAATTGCTAAAAACAGTAAGATGATTGCAACCTAAATTATAAGAATTTTCAATTCCTAACAGTAGGGCTTCAAATTCAGTTACATTATTTGTGAAGGAAAATTCAGTCTATAGGAAAAATTATGAATTTTACGTACAGATGAGTATAAGACAATACCTGACCCATTACCTTCATTTGAACATGCACCGTCGAAGTGCATATGCCACATACCATGTTCAAAATTGTAGGGATGTTCACGAAAAATGTCATCTTCATCATTAAAAATTGAATAAACACCCATATCTTCCTCAATAAAGTTTACATTTGACTGAGGAACTTTCTTGATGTATGGTGAGATTTTTCCTTCCCTTAACACAATTATGTTCTTTCCATTTCTGGGAATAAACAAGTGGGAGCCATCCAAAGATAAGTAACCACTTGTTAAATCATGCCAATCTCTACCAAAAATGATTGAATAATTGCTAATTGGAATATCAATGACTTGTATATTTAAAGTGGTCTGGATTTCTAGATAAGCGCAAAGAACTAAAGGTACATCTTTAATCTCACCTATCATAGATTGTTTCTTATTATTATAGGATAACATGCTTTTCACATTCTCATTTGTACAAGAGAGGCAAAGCTCTTCCATAATAATATTATACATTACACTAGGTCCAGACTCACCATCTATTAGGAAGCAATGAGCTACTATATCAAACATATTTATAGAAATATAAAAAGGTGGATTTTTTACAGAGTTTTAAAAATTATTTACACCCAATCTATTTACATGTGAGTATTCTTCATCAAGGTTTTCAGATAAACTAGCTATTGAGGAAGTTTTACCTTCCATATAATTTTTAAGATGATGTTGTTTCTCAAGGAAAATGACCATATCCAGGAGGGTTGCATCCACTTTTATGTTAGTCAGTCATTTCAATATATTATACTTGGATGAAGTAAAGAGGTTTAAGTTCCTTGACTCTGTGATATCCTGTCAACCTAAGGCTTTGTACTTGGAGTATAAGAAGAACTAGGAGTAGAGGTGGTTTTTGGATTCCCACCCTTTCCTTTGTGATTATAAAATTTACTCAGAGTATTTACTACCATTACATCTTCTTTGGGCATGAAATATAAGACAATGATAGTTGTTTCACTTCTTTTTCCAAATATTCTTTCTTGTTCCTTTTTCTTAACTTCACAAGTTCCCCTTTCGTGATTGTCATCGCAAAAGTTACATCAAGCCCTTGAGAGAAAAACCCTTGGTTGATTATAAGGTAAATAAATAAGAGGCTTATTTCTCAAAACAACTTGAGAAGAGGATTCAACAGGGATTGAATTGGTAGTGATCCCTTTTCTTTAAAAATAAATCATCATATTGCTCATGTCTTGAACTAGCTGCAAACAAATTGACATCTTGGTCTGCTTAACAAAATATTCCTTAGGAAGAACTATTCTTTCCATTTGTTCTTGATATTCCAGACAACTCTGGAGTGCGGACCCTAGGCTTGTAACATTTTTATCTTCTAACCTATGACAATAAGAACATGGTAAAGAGTTATAATAATGAATGAAATAAACTTGATTATGAGGACGAATGAGTTCTAGGATTTGATTGTACAATTTGGTGAATCTAAGTTTGAAAGATTTAATAGTTTCACCATTTGTAAAAATGATGTTATTATAATCCTTTAATAAATATACAGGATTCCTGGGTTTCCCATATGTTGATTTAAACTAGTAAACTATCTCATCCCAACTAGAAAAGACTTTGGGAGGCAATTCAAAAAAATCAGTAGCAACTTTCCATTCTAGAGAGTTAACGAATAATAAAAAAAAAGTATCATTATCATTTGCCCATATATTGTGACATGCATTAGAAAATGAAATAAAATGTTCATTAGTAGAGATAGTGCCATTTACTAAAAAAATTGGCAAAGGATATTTGAATTTGGGAAGGGGATTAGTAGTTGGAGCAAGATCTAGAGGGGAGGACACATGCCATGGTGTAGTTGTGGCATCTTCCTCGAATTGGCATATACCAAACTTCATAATTACCTTGGCAGGATTAGTGGTATATTGAACATGAATTTGATGACCAATATACTTCCAATCAAAGAAGAGGCAGATGATTGTGAAGAAGAATATTGACCAGTTCCATAAGAAGAACCAGAAGATGTCATATTAAATGTGATAGGAAACAATGATATCGATTAGTTGGAAGAATAATACAAAATCTTCGATGTTTTCCTTGTAAGTGTTCAAGGAAAACGTTTATTCTTCCTATCTCAGAGATATGATTAATTTCTAGAGATAACCCTCTCATTCTTCGAGAAAAATGAGAACTGAAGGAAATAAGATAGACCTTTTAACGAGGATGCTGATTTCTAGACAACCTTTGTTGAACCTCCCATTGTTCCCTAATTTTGATAACTTGAGAAATAACTTCCCAAGACCAATAAACTTCATCTTGTGAACGGGTTGTTTCTAAAATAATGTTAAATAAGGTCAAAGAAATTCTTGTTTGATCATATAAACCCTAACCAATGTTAGGTTGACGCAAAATAGGTATGGTCATGAAAACAAAAAATAAATAAGAAAATAAAGATAGTCAAATACAAAAACAAGTATAGTAATTACAGTAGTAAGACACAAATACCAGAGAAATATTAAATATTTCCCCAGAATGGTTGACAAATAAATGTTGATGAAAAAAAATAGATTTATCTTAATACCAAAATTTTCATATTTTACTTGGCTAAAGTAAAATAATTTGGATTATTACCTTGAGCTTATAGCCTGTTTTGAAAAAGTTTCAATTAACTCTCAAGAAATAGTCCTTGGAATTAATGCTATTTTTTTTATAAATTTAGTGTGTCAAAATGAAAATAAATACAACATAAAATTGATTCAAAATATTTTGAACAACTTTAGAAATAAATATCTGATAATGACAAGATAGAAAAAATAAAATGAGACTCAAAACCATCTAAGTATTTTATTTATTCAAATCTGAAATATAGCCAAAAATGTTCTTCATACCACAAGGGTAGTTGACTAGAATAAAACTTAGCAATCAATGATGGTATTTTGCATCATACAATGACCATTGATATCATCAAGTGAAACCAATACTGAAGCAAAGATGAATGAAAGGAAAAAATGTCATTTCCTTGAATTTGCACAAAACCCTCAATCAATACTAAAAACTAATCCTTAAATCTAACAAGAATCTCCAGACTATTAGAGACAAGTGATCAACCTTGTGAAGTATATCAACAAATCAATACTTCTCAACTCTCCTTGTTTCCACATTCAGAAGGATCCTGCTATCAACAATAATTCCTTAGCAATTATGTATTTTAGAGCTGAATGAATTAGAAAAGAAATCTCACTTAAGAAGCAAGAGAAGACTATATCACAGTTGTTCTCTCTCTCTATCACTCTCCCTTTGCTTGTCCCTTGAACTCTTCCTTTATTCTTCTCAAAGTAGTTTGAGAAGTTCAACTTCCTTTTAGTTATGTTATTAACTAATTTTAGTTAATAGGGACAACTTTATAAAATAATAAAAATGATGATGATAAGGATAAAAAAATACTAACTAATAGGTGGGGACCCCCTAATTATTCATTTTAAAACTTTTTAAATATTTTTCTCCTTGTTCCTCAAAATTAGATATGATTCATGCCACCAAAATATCATTTAATTACCAACATAACCATATCCCAATCTGCTCATAAAAACATTGTAGACGACCTTGTACCTCCCAAATAGTGATATATTTATAAAAAAATAATATGTTATATTGTTGTCATAAGTATGTTCAAAAAATAATAGCATATCGATGGTTCAATGATAATCATAAGCATGTCTAAATCGATAATCATGAAATTCTTTAAATATACTATTGTTTGGAAATGATCACATCTGTCTCAACAATGGAATCACAAAACATCATCAATAAATAAACTAGAAGTCATATTTTTTTATGAGAGGCAGTTTGCCTCTTTTCACTTTCCTATGGTTTCGTTGCTTTCATGACTTCTATTCCTTCATCTGTAGGTTCCTTAATATTTTATGATGAAGCCTCAGGATGCATATCCTCAAAATATTTATGCTTACTTCTATATTTTTGGGATTGGGCATAGGAAGTAACAAAGTGTGATGAATTCATTGATTGATCGAAATTGGTAGATTGGGCAAGACGTTTTCCTTTGCTATGCTCAGGTTCCTGGGATAGGGATTTTAGATTCTTTGATGGATGCTAAGTGGAATGGGCATGAGAAGCCTCTAAAGTGATATGCAATGTAGACCTTTTAGGTGGAGGTGGAGGTAAGGGCCGTGAAATTGTTGGCCATCCATGAACTTGGTTATGAGGTGGGTTAATGATTTCTTGCCAACCATCATTGGCTAGAACCTCATGTTGCAAAGAGACATGAGGTTGAGTAGGGATACTAGAAAGGATATTATGAGGTTGGTGGAATGGTTTTTCACATGGAATATTGGGATGGAAATATCCTCTCCTTGCTAGGTTAAATAAATCGGTCTGTAATAGTTGATTGAATTCTATTGAATCAACATCAAAATGAATGGAAAAACATTATATTTTATTACCCAAAAACTTATTTAGTTTCCTTCATCTTCCTTTATTTCCTCTACCACCACTGCTTCTGCTAAAAAAACTCATCTATAATTGTAAAGCAGTGTTAGATTATGTACACAATATATAATAATCATCAAACACTATTTATATAACATAATTTAGTATAGCTCTATGCAACAACAAACAAATATGAAAGCATCCATGGTCATACAAAAACAATCGTCCATAACATCAACTCTGTCCTTCAATCCTTTCTTTCATTTTATACAACCATGATTATTTAAGAACATGGGAGTGAAAATGTATTTTGGGAAGATGGAGAATTTGTAATGAGCAAAAAAATGTAATATTGAAAGAGAAATATAATGATACATGTTATTAAAAATTCACATAAAACATCTATGAAAACTCAGTTATCCTTCAACATTATTTTTATCCTTGCCTCACCAAATAACCATCACCAAATTATGAATTAAAATAAAAGTGAAATGGGAGTTGAAAATATGGGGGGTTGGACCTGATCAAAACTAAACTTTCAACCATGTCATAACATCATCTTGATTGCAATTTCATCATATTTCAACCATTAAATCTTTTTTTTCTTTTTATATCTAACTGACAAAGTAACTTTAAGAATTCATATATCATGGGGGAATACATTATTTCTGAAAGTGATAAATGAATTTGGGAATATAAGAATAATAAATGAAAAGTGAAAATATATAAAATTAAAATATATATGATTTTCCTTTCAAAATCACCAAATTATTTTATAATCCCAAAACCGTTTTATCATCTGAAATTTATAACATGTCTTCAGGTAATATATCTCGATACTCTAAATAACAATTTCAATAGCAAAATGTATTGACCAAACTAGGCATCACCATAAACCGTGAATTATTTTAATTAAGCATGAAAGCCACAATGTATCCTTAGAATTCTTTTATGCTCTGTGCGCCATGCCCATTCACTGCACAGTTCCTCTTCTGTTCAATTCAGTCGCTGCACTCTCCTCCTTCTTCACACATGAATCACCTTCACCAACAACAACCACAACAAACTCCAACAGCAACCGCAACCCCTTCTCTTCTCTGTACCGTGTATATATAGCTTCTGTGCATCTTGTGCATGCAATATTCGCCATTCTTCTGCATGCTCATACCATGCCAATCTCCTCCACATCTCAAGTGCTCTACGTGATCATCATCGTGACTCTTCAACTTCTCTGGGAGTTCAACCCCTGTGTCTATCATCACTAGGTGTTAAGCCGAGATTCCTTTTTCTCTCTGGCAGTTGAGACTCTTCGTCTTCTCTGTTATAGTCGAGCTCATCCTTTCTGTTTTAGTTACGAGCTCAAACCCTTATCCATCTATCAATATCCTCCACGAATCGTCTTCATTCCACTGGCAGATTCCATGTGACTCTTCAGCTCCTCTAGAAATCACACCGAAGTCTCTTCGCATCCTCTGGTAGAAATCATCAATGGTTTCTAGCAGTTTCACTGTGTCGTGAAACATCAGCCCTCCGATCTTGTTCAAATTCACCTGCACCGTTGGATGGAATCCATGGGATCTTGCATTCATTTCAGCATTTCAACATTCGGCAATTTTGTGCTGAGTGTCTCGACACTTCATTTCACGATCTCCAAAGTTCCGATACAGAACTTTTTTGCACTAGCTCCTTCCCCAATATGACTATGGTCATAACCAAGCGCCTATGCAAAAAGAACTTTTTGCGAATTCACGTTTCGTGAATCTGGAGATGAGGCATCTCGACTTTCCAAGTCAAGATCTCCGAAACCTCGAAATGGAGCTTATCTGGACTGACTCCTTCCCTTCTCGTGACCATGGGCTGTGACCACAACCTTATGCATAAGGCGCTTTCGCGATTTCGCATTTCGTGAGTCTGGATATGAGACATTTCGACTCTCCAAGTCGCGATCCCCGATACCCTGAAATGGCGTGGGATCAACAGTCCTGATCAGAGCTTCATTCAACGGTTGCGATTGAATCGCAATTTCTCATATCGGGAAATTGGCATTCTTGTTGCATTGTTTACTTGCCTCTCCATGTTGCGATCCCCGAAACTCTGATATGGAGTTAGATCAATGGTCCAGATCTGAGCTTGATTCTACGACTGTGATTAAGTCATAATTTTTCATATCAGGAAATCGGGATTCCTGTTGCATTGTTTCTTTGACATCTCCAACACGCGATCCTCGAAACTCCGACATGAAATGGAATCAACGGTCCAGATTCAACCTTGATTCAATGGCTGCGATTAAATTGCAATTTTGCATATCGCGAAATCGGGATTCCCGTTGCATTGTTTCTTTGACATATCCAACACGCGATCCTCAAAACTCCGACATGGACTGGAATCAATGGTCCAGATTCAACCTCGATCTGACGGCTTAGATTAAGTTGTGATTTCGCATATCGCGATTACGCCCGCTTCTCCTTGTTATACTTTAAGAGGTGTGCAGGTTCTCCTTGATCCAACAATGGTCGGGTCCTGCGCTTGGATCTAACGTCTGAGATCTTTCCTACTGTTCAGCGCTCTTCTTGTCTATATTCTGATCTGACATCCCTCATTCTTTCGGGAATTTTGAATGAGATCCAACGATCATAAATGCTTCTCGGGCCTTCGATCATTTTATCAATGTTGTGTTGCCTTCGATCATTCGATCTTCCCGGACTTATATTCTATTTGCCTATTGATCATCGCTATTGTACTCAAGCCATCATCACTGTTGTAATTGCCAACGTTGCCTTCGATCATTCGATCTTCCTGGACCTATCTTCTATTTGCCTGTTGATCATCGGTGCTGTACTCAAGCCATCATCACTGCTGTACTTGCCAGCGTTGCCTTCTATCATTCGATCTTCCTGGACTTATCTTCTATTTGCCTATTGATCATCGGTGTTGTACTCAAGCCATCATCATTGTTGTACTTGCCATCAATGACAAGCATATGTTGCCTATTAAACATTTTCCAACAGAATCAAGTGTTAAAATGCTATGAAAAAGAAAGAAACAACTAAAAGTAAAACATAAATAACAATAAGGAAATATATACAAAAGGATATACACATGAAGAATTAAATATAAGTCAATTAAATCAATCTAGCTCAACATAGTGCTTTAGATGCGATCCATTCGTTCTGAATGAAAATATCGCTCTTCCATGTCTTTAAACAAATAATAATTGTTACCTATGACTGAGGTGATTTTATATGGACCTAGCCACAACTTTTGGAACTTATAATTATTTCCTTTATTAGCATGATTTGCATCCCAAATTAGTACTTTATCATCATCTTTGAAAACAATAGATTTATCTTTCTTATCAAAATACTTTTTAATTGTTTGTTGTCTTCTATTTAAATTTTGTAAAGCATGATTTCTCTATTCTTATAAGGAAAGAAAAACATTAATTATTTGGGAAATATCAGATGAATTTAATTCTACATCCTATAATGATAATCTAAGTGAGGTGAGTTCCAATTCTATAGGCATGATGGCTTCTTGGCCAGATAGTAGCCGTAAGGAAGTATGAGCAATACTATACTTAGTGGTAGTTTTTTCTTCCCAAAGAGCATAAATAAGCAGTGTGTGCCATTGATGAGGCTTATCATCTATTATTCTCTTCATAATTTTGATCAAATTTTTATTGGTTGACTCAACCTACCCATTTCCTTGTAGATAATAGGTAGAAGAGGTGAAATGTTTCACACTAAATTTGTTAAGAAATTGAGTAATTTAGAGGAAATGAATGATGGCCTATTATCAAAAACAATTTAAAGAGGAAGACCAAAGCGGGATAAAATGTTTGATTCCAAGAAATATATTACCTACTCATATTGTGCATGTTTGAGTGGTACAAATTCAGTACATTTAGTGAAGTAGTCTATAGTTGTGAGTATTAATGGGACCAATGAAATCTAAACCCCATTTAGAAAAAGTAAAATTTGAAAGAACATGTCGCAGAGGTATAGCATAAAATTGTCATCTACCAATAAATTTTTGACGTTTATCACAAGCCCTTGCAAATTTAAAAGAATCTTGAAAAATAGAAGGCCAGTAATACCTTGTTCTTAAAATTTGGAAAGCAATAGTCTTTGCTACAAAATGACCACCAATGTGCAAATTTGATTCTGCTGATCCATGTATTTGTTTTAATATTTTATGGGTTGTGGTATCATCAATACATCATTATAGCAACCCATCAACAAATCTATGAAATAATGAATTTCCCAAGATGAGATATTTGGAGGCTTCAAGACACAACCTCCTTTCTTAATGAGATTCTAAATGACCAAGACATTTTTGATATTGTAAGAAGTAAATTATGTCCTTCTACCAAGGATTCTCAATGGATTCAAGATTTTGATTTTTGATAAAGAAGAGTGTCGATAAAGCATTTTCATTTTCTTCAAAAAAATCACTTGGTTCAGGATGTTGAGCCAAGTGAAGTGCTAAGTCATGTCCCTTAATAATTTTGGAAGTATTAGTAGTTAAATCATGCACTTGAATATTTGCAAGCCAATGTGCAAGTTTTCATGAAAGATGAGTCTGTGAAAGAAAAAACATGACAGCAGGTAAAGGGACTTTTAACTGTGTGTGCTTGTGAAGAATGAAGTGGAGACATTTCTCTATAGCCTTAATGAGAGCATAAGAATGTTTCTCAATACAATAATACTTGATTTCATCATTGAATAAGCTATGAATCATATAGGCTACAATTTTTTCATTATTTTGATCATCTTTTTGTAGAAGGACAACATAAATTGTTTCTTGTGTTGAGTTCGTGTAAATGATAAATTCCTTATTAAAGTTTGGTTTCTCCAAGACCGAAGATGAACTAATTTCTTTTTTGATTCCCACAAAATCCTTTTTCAACATCTTCCATCCATGAAAAATATTTGTCTTGTTCAGTATATTATGAATAGGTTTAACCATCATAGAAAAATCAGGAACAAATCTTCCAACAGAACCTATTATTCCCATGAAATCTTGGATTTTTTTTTTAGAAGCAGGTTCCAAAAGGTTTTGGATTGCGGTAAATCTTGCAGGTTCAATGTCGATTCCAGAAATTGAGACTATGTGACCAAGAAGTTTACCTTGAGTAACACCAAAAAAAAATAGTATTCAAAGACATTCCAAATTTTCTACATCATAAAAAGACTTGTCTAAGATGATCAAAGTGATCTGATTAGTTTTTTTAATAAACAGTTAAATCATTGAGATATCCATGAATTATCTTACCAATGGGATCATCAAAATCTATTTGGAAAGTGGTACCTGTTTTAGATAATCCAAAAGGAATACATTCATAAGCAAAAGTGCCGCAACGAATAATAAATGTGGTTTTATATTTATTAGTCCTCTTAACTCCTTTTTGATTATAAATTGAAAATCCATCGAGTAAGGACATCATTTGAGATCCAACAACTTGTTGTAAAATTAATTCCATATTAGGGAGGGGAAAATGATATTTAACACTAGCTTTGTTTCATGCATGAAAATCCACACACAATCTGATTTCTCTAGTTTTATTTCTCATGGGAACAAGATTAGATACCCATTCCGAATATTTAACTGGAAAAATGATATTAGCATTCAACAATTTTTCCACTTCCTTTGTGATGGTAGCTTCAAGTGCAGGATTAATAGGTCTCTGTTTTTGCCTAAATGGTTTTGATTCTTCCTTAATTGGAATATCATGTTGTATAATATTAATATTGAAACCAAAAAGATTCTCATATGATAGGAAAAAAAATCCTTAAACTCACGGAACAAATTCATGAATTTAGCTTTTTCTTCTTCGGAACATTGAGCTCCAACTTTTAAAATTTTTGGTTCTTCAGGATCCCCAATGTTCAAGGGAGTTAAATCCCCTATTTTACATTTTGAATCCTCTTAATTCTTATCATCATGGATGGAAACATCACTTGTGGAAAATGATATCTCGAGAGGATTCAATCCCTTAGGAAACTTATTATCTTCAAGAGAAAGTATTTCTTTAGGCTTATAGAGCTCATTTTGCAAGAAATCATAAATGATTTCATCATCGGGAAAGACCTGCCAAGAATCCACATTGTTAGGAAGATGAGGTTTGTCTAAGGATAAGAATGTGAAATTAGGTCTTTGAGGAAGCAATTGTCTTGTAGGAGAAGCTGCAAAAAAAACTAACCTATCAATAATAGAATTCAACTCCCTTTTAATATGAGTGATGTTAAAAGACAATATATTTTGGATTAATTCCCAAATAGCTTGGGCGTATATCTTCAGTAAATTGTTAGTATGAGTATAAATATTTATAACCAGATTGAAAACAAGTTCCGAATTTCTAAAAATAGTAAGATGACTGCAACCTAAATTATAAGAATTTTCAATTCCTGACAGTAGGGCTTCAAATTCAGTTACATTATTTGTCAAGGAAAAATCATTCTATAGGAAAAATTATGAATTTTACGTACATATGAGTATAAGACGATACCCGACCCGTTACCTTCATTTGACCATGCACCGTTGAAGTGCATATGCCACATACCATGTTCAAAATTGTAGGGATGTTCATGTAAAATGTCATCTTCATCATTAAAAATTGAATAAACACCCATATCTTCCTCAATAAAGTTTACATTTGACTGAGGAACTTTCTTGATGTACGGTGAGATTTTTCCTTCCTTTAACACAATTATGTTCTTTCCATTTCTGGGAATAAACAAGTGGGAGCCATCTAAAGATAAGTAACCACTCGTTAAATCATGCCAATCTCTACCCAAAATTACTGAATAATTGCTAACTGGAATATCAATGACTTGTATATTTAAAGTGGTCTTGATTTCTAGATGAGCACAAAGAACTAAAGGTACATCTTTAATCTCACCTGCCATAGCTTGTTGCTTATTATTATAGGATAACATGCTTCTCACATTCTCATTTGTACAAGAGAGGCAAAGCTCTTCCATAATAATATTATACATTACACTAGGTCTAGACCTGCCATCTATTAGGAAGAAATGAGCTACTCTATCAAACATATTTACAGAAATATAAAAAAGTTGGATTTTTTTACAGAGTTTTAAAAATTATTTATACCCAATCTATTTACATGTGAGTCTTCTTCATCAAGGTTTTCAGATAAACTAGCTATTGAGGAATTTTTACCTTCCATATAATTTTTAAGATGATGTTGTTTCTCAAGGAAAATGACCATATCCAGGAGGGTTGCATCCGCTTTTATGTTAGTTAGTTGTTTCAATATATTATACTTGGATGAAGTAAAGAGGTTTAAGTTCCTTGACTCTGTGATATCCTCTCAACCTGAGGCTTTGTACTTGGAGTAGAAGAAGAACTAGGAGCATAGGTGGTTTTTGGATTCCCACCCTTTCCTTTGTGATTATAAAATTTACTCAGAGTATTTACTACCATTACATCTTCTTTGGGCATGAAATATAAGACAATGATAGTTGTTTCACTTCTTTTTCCAAATATTCTTTCTTGTGACTTTTTCTTAACTTCACAAGTTCCCCTTTCGTGATTGTCATCGCAAAAGTTACACCAAGCCCTTGAGAGAAAAACCCTTGGTTGATTATAAGGTAAATAAATAAGAGGCTTATTTCTCAAAACAACTTGAAAAGAGGATTCAATAGGGGTTGAATTGGTAGTGATCCCTTTTCTTTAAAAATAAATCATCATATTGCTCATGTCTTGAACTAGCTGCAAACAAATTGACATCTCGGTCTGCTTAACAAAATATTCCTTAGGAAGAACTATTCTTTCCATTTGTTCTTGATATTCCAGACAACTCTGGAGTGCAAACCCTAGGCTTGTAACATTTTTCACTTCTAACCTATGACAATAAGAACATGGCAAAGTGTTATGATAATGAATGAAAGAAACTTGATTATGAGGATGAATGAGTTATGGGATTTGATTGTACAATTTGGTGAATCTAAGTTTGAAAGATTTAATAGTTTCACCATTTGTACAAATGATGTTATTATAATCCTTTAATAAATATATAGGATTCCTGGGTTTCCCATATGTTGATTTAAACTAGTAAACTATCTCATCCCAACTAGAAAAGACTTTGGGAGGCAATTCAAAAACATCAGCAACAACTTTCCATTCTAGAGAGTTAATGAATAATCAAAAAAAATTATCATTATCATTTGCCCATATATTGTGACATGCGTTAGAAAACGAAATAAAATGTTCTTTAGTAGAAATAGTGCCATTTCCTAAAAAAATTGGTAAAGGATATTTGAATTTGGGAAGGGGATTAGTAGTTGGAGCAAGATCTAGAGGGGAGGACACATGCCATGGTGTAGTTGTGGCATCTTCCTCGAATTGGCATAAACCGAACTTTGTAATTACCTTGGCAGGATTAGTGGTATATTGAACATGAATTTGATGACTAATATACTTCCAATCAAAGAAGAGGCATATGATTGTGAAGAAGAAGATTGACCAGTTCCATAAGAAGAACCAGAAGATGTCATATTAAATGCGATAGGAAACAATGATATCGATTAGTTGGAAGAATAATACAAAGATCTTCGATGTTTTCCTTGTAAGTGTTCAAGGACAACGCTTATTCTTCCTATCTCAGAGATATGATTAATTTCTAGAGACAACCCTCTCATTCTTCGAGTAAAATGAGAATTGAAGGACATAAGATAGACCTTTTAATGAGGATGTTGATTTCTAGACAACCTTTGTTGAACCTCCCATTGTTCCCTAATTTTGATAACTTGAGAAATAACTTCCCAAGACCAATAAAGTTCATCTTGTGAACGGGTTGTTTCCAAAATAATGTTAAATAATGTCAAAGAAATGCTTGTTTGATCATATAAACCCTAACCAATGTTAGGTTGACGAAAAATAGGTACGGTCATGAAAACAAAAAATAAATAAGAAAAGAAATATAGTCAAATACAAAAAAAATTATAGTAATTACAGTAGTAAAGCACAAATACCAGAGAAATATTGAATATTTTCCCAGTATGGTTGACAAATAAATGCTGATGAAAAAAAATAGATTTATCTTAATACCAACATTTTCATATTTTACTTCACTAAAGTAAATAATTTGGATTATTACCTTGAGTTTATAGCCTATTTTGAAAAAGTTTCAATTAACTCTCAAGAAATAGTCCTTGGAATTATGGATAATTTTTTATAAATTTAGTGTGTCAAAATGAAAATAAATACAACAAAAAATTGATTCAAAATATTTTGAAAAAATTTAGAAATAAATATATGAGAATGACAAGATAGAAAAAATAAAATGAGACTCAAAACCATCTAAGTATTTTATTTATTCAAATCTGAAATATAGCCAAAAATGTTCTTCATACCACAAGGGTAGTTGACTAAAATAAAACTTAGCAATCAACGATGGTATTTTGCATCATACAATGACCATTGGTATCATCAAGTGAAACCAATACTGAAACAAAGATGAATGAAAGGAAAAAATGTAATTTCCTTGAATCTACACAAAACCCTCAATCAATACTAAAAACTAATCCTTAAATCTAAGAAGAATCTCCAAACTATTAGAGACAGATAATCAACCTTGTGAAGTATATCAACAAATCAATACTTCTCGACTCTCCTTGTTTCCACATTCAAAAGGAATAATTCATTAGCAATTATGTATTTTAGAGATGAATGAATTAGAAAAGAAATCTCACTTAAGAAGCAAGAGAAGACTGTATCACAGTTGTTCTCTCTCTATCACTCTCCCTTTTCTTGTCCCTTGAACTCTTCCTTTATTCTTCTCAAAGTAGTTTGAGAAGTTCAACTTACTTTTAGTTATGTTATTAACTAATTTTAGTTAATAGGGACAACTTTATAAAATAATAAAAATGATGATGATAAGGATAAAAAAATACTAACTAATAGGTGAGGACCCCCTAATTATTCCTTTTTAAAATTTTTAAATATTTTCTCCTTGTTCCTCCTCAAAATTAGATATGATTCATGCTACCAAAATATCATTTAATTACCAACATAACCATATCTCAATCTTCTCATAAAACATCCTTGCCTCACCAAATAACCATCACCGTTGATTGTATCCATCAATAATGCATCAGGAGGAAGAATTATGAATTAAAATGAAAGTGAAATGGGAGTTGGGAATAATTATGGAAAATGAAAATATTTTGGGGGGAGGGGGGTTGGACCTGATCAAAACTAAACTTTCAACCATGTCAGAACATCATCTTGATTGCAATTTCATCATATTTCAATCATTAAATCTTTTTTTCCTTTTTATATCTAATTGACAAAGGAACTTTAAGAATTCATATATCATAGGGGGGAATACATTATTTCTGAAAGTGATAAATGAATTTGGGAATATAGGAATAACAAATGAAAAGTGAAAATATATAAAATTAAAATATATATGATTTTCCTTTCAAATTCACCAAATTATTTTATAATCCCAAAACCATTTTATCATCTGAAATTTATAATATGTCTTCAAGTAATATATTCTCGATACTCTAAAAAAACATTCAATAGCAAAATGTATTGACCAAACTAGGCATCACCATAAAATGTGAATTCTTTTAATTAAGCATGAAAACCACAATGTATCCTTAGAATTAACACCCAACAATAATAATTATTTATATATTTCTTCTAAATTCAAAACCCATCAAAATCCGGTATCCTATAAGGCTGACTGCAAGAACCATGATATCTTTACTCCCTTTGAGCAGCATGAACAATGATAACAATATTCTGACCACAATATTTGTAGAAAACAACATCATGATAGAACATCAACAACAAAAACACATTCAATCACAATTTCATAGAGCCAAGGATAAATTAACATTGCAAATTTAAAATTCATTTGATGAGAGTAGCTACAGGAAGCATACCTATACCAGTTACCTGAACCTTTCTCGTAAAGACAAAGGAGTTTTAGGTTAAGGTTTGAAAAATAATCTTTGTAGAGATCGATTCACAAACTCAACAAAATAGAAATGAGCTAATGCAGGAGATGGTAACCCAATGTAAGACTAGTATTGCATTCAATGCATGGGCTCACATTGCCTCAACCATTACTCTTACATTTCCACATCAAATTTCCATTAACATTCACGACCAATAGCTGAGCAACATGTCATGCCACATATACTATATTTCACGTGCTTCACATCCACATCACCATCGCTTTAATACCGTCGAAATAATAGTCAAGCCACTTCTTTTTCAAATAACCCACATTCATGCCCAAACTATGTAACAATGGCATATAATCGAAAACCAATCTCTTTAAAACAATATTCGAGCAATACCTACATACCATACGAAGGATTTTCGATATATCATATGCATTGTGTTGAACAATAAGTTCAACCATTTAATCATAACTTGTCATATTACTTCTCTCTCACACACACACGTCTTCATGTCTATTGTTGTGATAACAAACTTTTTCAATGTGGATCCTCCATATTTTTTTCTTTTTATTTTTGTATATGATGGTCTCAACATGCACCAACCTTTAAATAATGAAAAAAAACAACAATCCTTTAGTAACAATATGTCGCATGGAAGGTAGTCTAAGGAAAAATCTTTACTTAATCATTCATTTTTTCTTTTTATTTTTGTATATGATGGTCTCAACATGCACCAACCTTTAAATAATGAAAAAAAACAACAATCCTTTAGTAACAATATGTCGCATGGAAGGTAGTCTAAGGAAAAATCTTTACTTAATCATCCATCACCTCCAGAAATTCATTAACACAAGTAAATTCATTAACACAAGTGACTGAAGTATCAAGTATCATAAGGGAACTGTTATAGACTATAAAGATCATTATTTGACAAATCGATTTCTATTTTAAAATAGGGATCCCCACCTATAGTTAATAATTATAATCTATATACAAATAATAGTCAAAAAAAATGTATTAATTCCTTGCAATCATTTGTAGGTAGGTGGAAGTATCCCAACTACCAACATGGAAGTATCCCAATGACCAATAGTATTGGCAATAATTGGTTGATCTAACTCCTTAATATAAAATGTTTGAAAGCATATTGTCTCACACTTAAGCATATCATATTAATGTGTCAAGCCTCTTTTATAATAATACCATGTGTAAATGTTAGGTATGCAAAGAAGAATTCCAGGCATGCAAGTCAACCATAGTAAAACCTATAATGACAATGTTAGGGTGCCTTTTGAAATAATATAAATTTTGTACAAATAATTTTACAAAAACAAAAAGTCCTTATTTAAAAATATATCAATAACATAGAGAGGAAAAACAAATATAAACCAAAAAATAGGAGTATATCACCATGTACAACTTACATTTTTTTCCAAGGAAAACCTCACAAGGAAACCCCCAATCTCTTTCTTGCATTTCATAGTTTGTACTAGTGTAAACACAACAATTTTGATTACAAGGCTTGTCTTGATAATGACATCAAGTGAGTCACACAACAAAGAAAAACAGCATGGGGGATCAACCCAAAGACCTCTTGCATGAAATCCAAAGAACTCAACCAATCAAGATAGTCCATCAAGCTATGCCCAACTTATTTTCATTAGCTACCAATTTTTTAGTAACTAGTTGATAACTATCCCATAACAAAAAATTCCTAAAACTCTTTCATGTAGTGAACCCCCTTCGTTGAGAATTCATTGATCCAACTAAGTACTTTTGATTGATTTTTCCTTCTATTGGCCCTTTCTTGAGCCACCATACCTTTCCTTAGTTTTTCCCTCATTTTTGGAGAGGTTATTTTTGTTCGATCAAGGTCCTATACTTTAAGACCTAGGTTAATTGAATGTCCTCTTTTGGTAGGCTCAAATTTTTGCAATCTAAACTATACCTTGAACCTTTGAAATAAACCAATGTCCTTTCCAATATGAATATAATATTAAATTAAATTAAACCACCCCATGTCCTATTGAACTCAAGTGACTTTGCTTGAATTTTGTTGCACATTACTTTTTGGATGCCCCTTCAACTTCCTACTTCTACAAATCCAAAGCCTCCAACATGCCATGAACATCTACCTATGAAAGTCCATGACACTTGTTCCCATCTCTATTTTTGGATACCTTGATTTCAAAAGGTAGAAATCTTTCTATTGAACAACATCTTGAAATCCTCATTGATCTTGGCACCACTTTACTAGTGCCCTAGGGTCCATTTCCTACTCCTTGGTAGTGATCCATCTCATGATTTCACATAAAAAAAGGGGGTGACAATTGGATTCCCCTGTCACCACCACCAAATATTTGAAATTGAATTTATTCAACTAATAGACTAGAATCACCTAAGTCACATGAAACTATTGCAAGACACCCATACCTTTTGCTGAAATACATCACGAGAGGTATCTTTAAGCCAATTTGGTCATCACCTTTGATCAAAGACCTTGTGATATTTAGATTTTCTTGGTAACCTTTCTACCTAAGTGTGCCTAAAGAGATCTCAATTTCTTCCTTGGTTTCCACATACCAAATTTTGCGAGCCTCTTCCTTGTCATCTTGGGATACTATCAAGTCCAACCCATGCAAGTTTAATGATCCCAAGGATCTTATTGTTACCTTTGTGAATCCTGCCACGAGTCTCCAATTATCCTTATTCAAATATTTCATTGTCTTCTTCTTTCCACTTAAATCTTGAACGTGTCTTTCCAAGTAAACATCCACAATGTTATCCATTACTGTCACTAATAATTTTATTATGGATTCCATCCTAGTAAACTTATCTTCCAACATCTTCATTGAACCTATAACATCCATGTTTTCAAACCCCAAATTAGCGATGTATATTGTAAATGTAGCATATGGACGAGAGCCAAATGATGTAATGTGTAAATGACTTAAATAGAATAAAATGAATGGAATTTTTCCCCGATTATATATGGACACGAGCAGATAATTGGGGGATAAGTATCCACAAGAGAGGGAAGGGTTCCAAGGGAAAGATATTACCCATGTTATTAAACCCAAACCATTTCTTTCTAATTTGTCATTACCATGAACCTTCCATTAGCTATTGAGTGTTATAGATCCCATTCATTGAATTCATGTAAGAGAGTGGTGTGAGATTCACTTCCCATAGTTATTAAGAGCATGGGGGGTGAGTACAATAAGCTTGGGAAAGAGTGCAATTCAATCAAGAAAGAGAAAAGGAGGAAATCCATATGGGCAGGAGGCAAGAGTTGTCTTTACATGGATTTCTTTGACCAACAATGGAGATTTGAGTGATGAAGATTGAAGGTAGCTATTTTGGGTGTGTTTGGTAGATGTTTGGATCTATATTTCATGGAAGAAGAGGCCACAGGAATGTGAGTGAAGTTATGTTCAAAATTCGTCCAAGGAAGCATGCATTTTTCTATTGGGTGAATTCATGTTGCAACTATATAATTCTTGAGGTCCCAACAAGTATAATTCATGTCCAACTTGTGTTGGAATCCCTAGAGAGGAGTGGAAAGGCCCGAGGGACTATGAGAAGTGAAGGGGGATTCCATCCCTTGGGTTGTGCAGGTTGAGGGGAAGAGATCTAGTGGACTAGAATTAGCTGTGAGTTTTGACTGTTGAGAGGAGGACATTATCCATCCTTAGGGACCATCATCTCTTGTTTATTCGTAGTCCTAGCTCATAGTGTCTTGTTGTTGAGAACTATAAAAACAAGGCTATGGTTTGGAGGAGCGTCCGTCCTATGCAGCAGGTTGTACATTTTATAAGATAAGTGTTCTATTTGTTGTGTTGATTTGTGTTAAATGCTAATATATCTATTGTGCAATTCACTATGAGATATATTTGGTTAATCTTACTTGCTATGCATACATTAATGCAAATGAATCTCTACTTTTATTGTTGAATTTTGTTGTATAGTTTTAACTATTGTTGTGTACAATAAGAGTAATTATATTTATGTTTTTATTGAGTATGGACAACTAAATGAACTTGAATGTTATGTTGTGTGTTATTTTCTGCATTTGTTTTATTATAAAATATTTTTAATGGGTCCTTTTAGCAGTGATGTGACCCAACTAGGGGCTACGTACATTACAAAGTGGTATCATAGCTAGTGGTTCAACACTAGACTTATATTGGCCAATAACCAAAGCGAATTGGTGAAATTTTCTATTGTAGACTTCAGTCTTTGCAAATTTGGGGCAAACAAAAATATGAGAGTGATAACCCCAATTTCGTGATAAAAATATGAGTTTAAATGACTCGGGACGGTCTAAGGGAGGTTCAATGGAGTAAATATGTAGGTTGTAGAGTTGAATTCAACTTGAAATGGTCAAATTTCACATTTTAATGACCATTGTAGAGTTGCAAGAAGTTTAGTGAATCAACTACTGAGATTGCATTTGATCATGAGATCAATGGTTGAGATTCACTTAAATAAGTTTAAAAATTTGTAAGGTTTTGACCGATTAAAAGGCTGAGTAGATCAATGGATGAGATTTTTTTTCGGCAGTTGATAAAATGAGAAGATCAACGGTCCAGATTTGTTGGAGAATTGGACCAAAATTTCTAAGTGTTGAAGTTAACCAACATAATCTGCTAATGACTGATGGTTGAATCGAAAAATTTGGTGGAGAGTTGGGTTCGGCCAAAAGAAGTTTTTTATCGTTGACAACTTATGATCAGGGATAGATAGATTTTGGAAAAAGTTTCATGCATCCAAAATAAATCTTTGATGAGTGATGGATGATTATCATGTTTCGGTAGAGTTTGGAGAATATTGATAGATTGACAACTGAGATAATTTTGAATAAGTATATTGACGGTTCAAATTCATCGAGAGTTTTGTCGAAAAATTTCTAAGTGTCGAAGTTCTGCAACAAAACTCGTTGATGGCCGACGTTCAGGGATCAACAAAAAATGGCGAAGGTTTCATGCTATTGATGATTGTAGCTACATGAGACATTCTCCATGAAAACAAATTGAGAGAGAGCCCCTGAGAGGGGTGTGTGGTTCCTATCTAAGACACAGATGGAACATAGAGATGGCCTCCTCCTTTTAGAGAGTTGAAAA
This sequence comes from Picea engelmannii, assembly GCA_009831015.1. NCBI lineage: Eukaryota > Viridiplantae > Streptophyta > Pinopsida > Pinales > Pinaceae > Picea > Picea engelmannii. The sequence continues at coordinate 560,466 of ML782497.1, read as the reverse complement.
TAACTCCAGATGATTCTCCTATGTAACACAGTGAGAACGGAGATCTGTAGATTTGGAAGTGCCTATGGCTGAGCATAAGGTGAACATGTGAAATCCCAAAGTGTTGGGTTCATCATCATGAGACAAAGATGAAGATGATTTATTAGCCTCCTTTGAGCAGAGAGTTGATGAGAAAATCCAAATGACTCTCCTATGTAATGTACTGGGAAAGAAGATCTGTTGAGTGGACGTGCCTGTGGACAAGCATAGGTGAACATGATCCTAGTGGTTGGGCACTAGTTAAGAAGTGGTTCTTTTGTGTAATGCAATGAGCCAGAGATATGGACATCCCTATGGATGTGCCCCTAGTCGTTGAGCACTAGTGGGTCTATGAGATCCCTTGCTATATTGTTCAAGAGTCAGAATTTCTTGTAACCCTAATTGTAATGTAAAGGGTACAGGTCGACCCCACCTTAATGTAATTGATAACTAATGTAAAAGATAATTAATCTGGTTAATATTAATTATATTATGATATAGAGAGGTTGGCCCTATTGTGACAATAAACACTTCTATTGATAGGTCAAGTATAATATAAGTAAAGGTAAATTCCCCATTGAGGAATCATATCTTTTGTGTGAGTTTGGAAATTTCAGGAAGTACATCTACTTGGGAAAAGTGTGCACCTCTCTTGGGTGCTAATCTTCTAGGGTTTGTGAACACCCTTTTCTGTGCTAGGTTTTTCTCTTGAATAATATAGCAAAGTAATGGTTGGTTTTTCTTCCCTTGTTGAGAAGGGTTTCCTAGGATACTTCTTGTGTACTTGTGCATGGTGTTTCTTCTTGTGATCTTGGTTATTACAACAAATTTTCTATGGTTTAAGTAAAATGCTAAAATGGAATGAACTTCATGATTAATCCTAGATTATTGAAAAATAAACATGGTATCAAAGCATAGGTCTTGAAGAACCCTTTGCATAAGAATCTACCAATATCCTCTCTTTTATGTAGAACTGTACGACCCTCCCAAGGTTTCCAAAATATCTGTACAACCCTCCTTTCTAAGGTGTTTCAGCCCTTAATACTTGAAAGATGGGGGTAATTTTGGAACAGGAGTGTACTAAATCCTCTAACGCACCTCAAGAGACTCTCAGAGTAACATTCTGAGCATTTTGAAATTTTGGCCCTAGGGTTTCTAGGGTTTCACTAATTTCTATGGAAATTTCATAATTAGGGTTTTTGCAACTCATTGAAGGAGCTATTTAGATCACTAGTGTTATCCTATCTTTCAAAGGCTTATTTTTGGCATTCATGAGTCCAAAAAAACCTAAAAGTGCTAGCCTAGCCTAACCGTTAGGTTTTCTAGCCCAGTTAACAAGGGTTTGTGAAGAGTCTAAAATTATAATGAACAAAACTGTGATGGAAGATAAGATTGATGGATCAAGCAACTTCAAGTTCCTGGAAGAAAATACTTCAGAGGAAGGATTATTGTGGGTGATACAAAAAGGTGACACTATGACTACCCTATTCATGAAGATGTCAAGAGGAAAAAGATCAACTAGGTGCCATTGGAGAAATCATATCAACACCCTCAGGTATGTACTTGTATATATATATATATATATATTATTTGTATCATTGTCATAAAAGAAATTGAAAGAGGAAGGAATTTTTTATTGAAGCCATGGATCTAGAGGGATCTCAGTGCATTCAGAGGAACAACACACTGGAAATGAAAACTCCAGGTTTGATTGTTGTAATTGTCATTCCTCTAACCTATATTTCTAAAAGTTTGCTACATTACAAGTAGGTGTTGTAGCTATGACAACAATCCTTAAATTGTTTTGATTCTAGAGATGTACTCATTATTCTCCTTTAGGAGATATTCTTGTTTTGGTTCCTCTTGTTTTCTTGTTCCAGACAAGTTAACAACAAAGGAAGATATTTATCCTTCAAAGGGAGTCAAAACTATTTGAGAAAGAGGAAGAATAGAACCATCATTGAGGCAACCAATGGAATAATGCATGATCAAAATCCTTCTATGATTCTATGGGAAAAATCATGCATGACACAGTATATGTTCAGAACAAGATCCTTCAACAGACTTTGAAAAGCATAAATCTTGAAGAATCCTTAACTAGAGTGAAGCCTGAGATTGAACACTTTAGGATATTTGGGTGCCGAGTGTATTTTCATGTACCCAAAGAGAAAAAGTCCAAGCTAGACCGTCCAGGAAGAAATGATATGTTTATGGGATAACATTGAATCTTTGAAGACATTATAGATCGACATCCATGGCCAAAGACAGATTGACACAAGCAGAGATGTTTTCCTTGAAGAAAAGATAGAATTTCAAAAGATCCAGAGAATCTCATATGGAGATTGACACCGAGACAAAACATTCTCCCCCTTCAATAGTTTAGAGGGAGACAAAAATTATTCTAGATAATCTAGTTGTTGTAGTTGATATGTCCAGAGATATTACAGTAGGGCATAAATTGCCTTCCTAGACTCACTCTGCAGGGGGAAAAGAAACATACAAGCCTCTCAAGGCACATCCCGAGAAAGAAAAATAGATTTTCGAGCTATCCTTCAGTCATGAGCCACTTCATTGATTTTGAGCCCCCTTGTCTTGGAGAAGAAACAAGAGAACATGTATGGCAAGATTCCATAACAAAATAATACCAATATATCTTAAAGAATGATGTATAAGATATTGTTCAGATACTAGAAGAGAAGTCTGTGGTGAATTCCAAGTGGATCTATAAGATCAAACATGTAGCTGATGGAAGTGTCAAGAAATACAAAGTGATATTTATAGCCAAAAGACTCTCACAAACATAGGGAGTTATTTGTGATGAGACACTTGATCCAGTAAGATCGATACACTTCCATCCGTACTACCATCCATGAGTTGGAAACTATATCATATGGATGGATTCTTGATGATTTTGGTTTCAACAAGAGTGTTGCTAATCCAAACCTATGTTATTATAGTTTTGGTGACGAGAGCCTAATTTTGATGACTTATTCAGAAATCCTTGTTGTTGGATACAAGTAAGATTTGACTTCTGATTTTGAGATAAAGGATCTAAGCATGATACACTACTTCTTGAGACAAGAAGTATGACAGAGGACCGACGATTGTTTTCCTAAGTCAAGGAAAACATACAGTGGGAATATTAAAGAAGTTCAGTATTACATAATTCAAAACCACCATGATGGATTTGAAGAAAATGAATGATGATGATTTAGACAAGATTGATCCACAACTAATTGGATCATTGATGAATCTGGTTAACACCAGACCATATTCATAATATGCAGTGAATGTGCTTACTCAATCCATGAGTGAGCCGAGACAAACATACTGGATAACAATAAAGAATGTATTGAGATATATATGAGGCACAATTGGATATGTCCTGAGATATGCCTCCAGTGTGAACTTGAGTTTGCAGGATATCCCGATACAGATTGAGCAGAGGGTATAGTGGACTAGAAGAGAACATTCAGTTGTTGATTTTCTGTGAATGTTGTCATGGTTTCCTAGTGCAGTAATAAACAAATATATGTGGCCTTGAAAGCCACATAAGCAGAGTATGTATCATTGAGTGTACGAAGTAGTGCGACTTCATAAAATTCTGACAGATTTACTTGATCATGAGATGGATTCTATGATGATAACCAGATATGTGAGTAAATCTCTTTGAGAACCCAGTGTTTCATGATAGATCAAAACACATTGAGATAAAATATATTTATATCAGAGACATGATGTAGAGTAAAATAGTACACATGCAATACCTTCCTACACAAGAGAAGATTGCAGACATCTTCACCAAATTGTCTTGGTGAAGGATACCTCCCTAGTTGAGAGGGAGTGTTGATGACTACAACCAAGACAAAGTTCAAAGTACATCCATGTGAGACTTGGCATGATAAAGAATGCCTCCCTAGATGAGAGGGAGTGTTGATGATTGTAGCTACGTGAGACATTCTCCAGGACACAAACATGAGAGAGATCTCCTGAGAGGGGTGTGTGGTTCCTATCTGAGACAGAGCTAGAACGTAGAGATGGCATCCTCCTTATAGAGAGTTGAGAAGAACTCTAGATTATTCTCCTATGTAAAGCAATGAGAAAGGAGATATGCAGATTTGGACATTCCTGTGGCTGAGCACAAGGTGAACGTGTGAAATCCCAAAGTGTTCGGTGCATAATCATGAGACAGATATGAAGATGATGTATTAGCCTCCTCTGAGAAAATATTTGATGAGAAAATCTAGATGACTCTCATGTGTAATGGAGTGGGAAAGAAGATCTATTGAGTGGACGTACCTGTGGACGAGCACGGGTGAATGTGATCCTAGTGGCTGAGAACTAGTGAAGAAGTGGTTCTTTTTTGTAATGCAGTAAACCAAAGATATGGAAATCCCTATGGATGTGCCCCTAGTAGTTGAGAACTAGTGGGTGTATGAGATCCCTTGCTTTATTGTTCAAGAGTCAGACCTTCCTGTAACCCTAATTGTAATGTAAAGGGTATAGGTCGACCCCACCTTAATGTAATTGATAACTAATGTAAAACATAATTAATCTGGTTAATATTAATTATTGTATGAGATAGAGAGTTCGGACATGTTGTGCCAATAGACACTTATGTTGACAGGTCAAGTCTAATAAAAGTAAAGGTAAATTCTCCATTGAGGAATCATATCTTTTGTGTGAGTTTGGAAATTTCAGCAAGTACATCTACTTTGGAAAAGTGCACACCTCTCTTGGGCGCTAGTCTTCTAGGGTTTGTGAGCACCCTTTAGTGTGATAGGTTTTCTTGGTGGTGAAGGTATTTATCTTGAAGAATATAGCAAAGGATTGGATGGGTTTTATTCCCTTGTTGAGAAGGGTTTCCAAAGATACTTCTTGTGTACTTGTGCATGGTGTTTCTTCTTATGATCTTGGTTGTTGCAACAAATTTTCTATGGTTTAGGTAAAATGCTAAAATGGAGTGAAATTCATGCTTAAGCCTAGCTTATTGAAAAATACAAACATGCGTCCAAAAGGGATTGTCAATCATCGATGGTTGATGATTAGGGATTGGCAGAACTTAGTGATATTTTTCATTCGATCGAGAGAAATCTTAGATCGTTGATGGTCGATGATCGGGAATCAACATATTTAGCGGAGTATTTTAAGTCTTCCAAGAGAAATGGCCAATCGCCAATGAAGGAAAATAATATGATGATGTCATCATCCATGTGTCATGCCACATCAACATCCACGCATCATTCCACATCATCCAAGTTGATACCTTGGGATGATGTGTCATGCCACATCAAGAAATATTTGTTCAATGGTTGATGGTTGGGGTTCGGTGAAATTGTAACTAAGTTGGTTGTCAAAGGAATTCGTCAATCACTAATTGTCTATGGTTAGGGATCAACAAGATTCATGGGTAATGTTTGTTTGTGAAAAGGAATGGTCAATGGTCGATGATCAGTCATCATGCAGATCGATGGGTAAGTTCGGTTGTAAAAAGGAATCATCGATCACTGATGGAGGGTGGATCAATGTTCTATATTTTTCCCTATTTGATATTGATGCCTCATATTTAAAATGTTGTTACAATAGTAAAATAGTCAAATTTTTAATATTTTTTTGTATTTTTGAAGGTGACGAATTTGCGGGGTGAATTTGAGGCCCTAAACAACATTTTTAAGAAATAAAAATCCACAAGAATAGAGTGTTCCAAAGTAAATTATGTCTCTTCATATTAAATAAAATAAATCAGAGAGAGTTGTCCAATAGGCTATTCCGGACACAAAACAGATCTCATATGAGAAAGTTAGAACTGAAATAATTGAGGGAAAATTTCAGAACCAATTTTACTTTCGAAGGGCATAACGCCTTGCTCATAAGCCCATTTGAGGAACAATATTGGTATATGGAAATATTATGAACCATAGAAGACATCCAGGGAGTCAGTTTTGGGGTATGGGTACCTAAACATTCATAGGAAGAGAAAGAAGGCACTTGTAATATATAGGGATAAATTGGAAATAGCAGTCAAAACTTCTCCAGACCATAACTTTCAGCTCAAAGCTCATATTTGAGAAAATGAATGGTCGTTGGAGAGATATCAAGAAGGAGAAGACTTATGCCCACTCAAATTTTGAATTGGGATTTTTTTTTTCTCATAAAGTACTAAAAGAGATTTATGAAGCAATAAAAGAGGGTAGATTGCAACTTGTAAATGTTGTAACGTTTCACTCAAAACTCAGAATGAAGCATGGGTACATGCATTGGAGATATGTTTCAGAGGATAATATATATAGGGAATCATATTTTGGTTTGTTGCATTGTATTCTTCATAAATTGATGTGAAGAATAACCCGTAATTGAATTAATAAATATTTTTCAATATGATTAATTCTAATAGAAATAATTGCATGCACATTCTTTTAGAATTAGAGATATAGAAAAGCATACTTTAGTTCCTACTTGAGAACTAGAGATATAGAATATGATAAAGGGTCTTACAACCATGAAGAAGAAATTAGAGGTCTACATGTCAGCATGGGTATTGTTGAGGCTGGGCCTATTGGAAGAAGAGACAAACAAGAGCCTGTAACTATAAGAAGCTTGCAAAGATAAGTGCAAAGCCATAGATCATGTTTCCATCCTAGGATAGGGGTAAATAAGGATATTATGTTTTGATGTGAACATGTAGCAGACATGGAGTTTTGAGAGTCATATTGACCAATAGATCCCGGAGGGCCCCTCTTTTTCATGAGTGCCTCATCATTCAATAGTAGAGAAACATCCACCACATTGGCTTGGTTCAAGAAGACAACAAATATTTCTCCATGAGGTAACAAGTATGGTATCATGATAAGTTTCATTTCAATATTTGAATATTTTGATCATGTTGCAAAGAATCCTTTCTTGATTGTAGAATGTTTTCTTGGAATTTATACCTTTTGCCTAGTTTCACCTTGGTGAGTGACATGATATCCTAGTAAGTAGGTCACTCTCGAGAAAAGGGTTGCTACTGGGTGGTTATTTGAAGGTTCATCGTACCATTATTGTCCATACTTACCACCTTCCATCATTCTACCCTTCTATTTCCTTATCTTTTGGATCTTCGGGTTCATTGACCCGAGAAGGGATTGTACCTCAATTCATGGGAAGAAGGAGATGAAGGCCCAAAGGCATCGTAGCTAACAAAAGATAAAATACAATAATTATTCTTCTATATGCTCGCCCGTAGGTGTTGGGAACAATGAAATGCTTCTCCAAAAAATGAAGGACCTACAAAATAAATCACATAATTAATAAATGTCCCTCTTGTCGAGGGGCTGCATTGCGACATCTTTTACTTTCCCTTGCACATGGCACTCAATGTATTCTAGATTCAAGTGGCATTGTGGTACTCTTTACTTTCCCTTGCATATAGTACTCAATTTTCATACTATAATAAATTAAATGGCAAAGGGTTTGGAAAAAGGTTTCATTTAAAATGAAGGATGCATCACACCCTCTACAAAGGAACCCATAAATGAGACAATACAAACCCTTGTATATCAAGGACCGTATACCTATAATTATTACCCCAAAATCCACCTCATACTCACTACATGACCTAGATAGGATCCTCTTGGGAAACATCACTTGACTTGGGCATTGGCTTACCCAATAGGGCACCATGACACCCGTCCCATACCTAAATTAGGAAAAACTTATAAGGTCTATGAGCATTTGTTTAATTTGAAAAATGGGGTTTGATGCATATGTTCGGGTGGTTCTTGTATGAGATATGGCTTACATGGAATAATTTTTGTGACTTGTGGACACTTGGAGGGAGCATAGGTTTGTATTTGAAGGACCTTTCTCGATGAACAAGTATTCATGGGGATATGACATCATTCAAACCTCCATTAGGGATTTGGAGCCTAGGGATGGATGTTACACCCCACATCTGGGGCACCACCTATTGATGGACGTTACACCTTGATGATTGAGGGTGTTACCTTTGGAGGCACCTAGTAATGACTTGTCTATGAGCTCCCACCTTGTTCCACTTTGACGTTGGCCTTTGGAGGGATAAACGTCACCCATCTATCCCATGATGTCACCATTGCGAGGGCTAGGATTTGATGGATATGGCTCTTTGATGGAGAAGGGTTATGATGGGACGTTTTGGCACATGTGGCATGATTTATGGCATTTAGAGGCCCAACATTGCACATTTACACCCCAATGTTTCACCTTTGGAGATCAACGTCACCCTAAGAGGGTATGATGTCACGCTTTTAGGGTTTAATTTTGTAGAAATTGAATTTTTGTAACTTGAATGGAAAAATTAAGAAGTAGGCTCATTTATTGAAAAGAAATGACTTATGGATTAAGTATTTTGGTGGCTAGGATTTCCCATATTAGTATGGCTAGCCACCATTCATTATTCATTTTTCATAACACATTCCTCTCACAAGAGGATTAGATCTGAATTTTTTGCTACTTTGGAAACATTGGCTCTTTGTACTTATGTCCTATCTCTTGGAGGACAATTTGTGGATTTTTTTGCTTATTCTTGGTGGAATTTTATGCAACTAGGGTTTGTTCTTGGTTAATCTTGGTGAAGTGAGTAAAATATGCAATTTCTTTCATGTGTTGAATGTTTATGGTGAATTATACTTGTTCATATTGAAGGTATATTACTTGTATAAACATTAGGAGAGGAGCATAAGGTGTTTCATCCTCTCTCTAGATTATTTCATCCATTGAATTGTTAAGAAATATCATCTACGGTAAACTCGTAAATCCCCAAGGCACTATCACTTTAGGAGTTGATTCTAGAAGCTTGTTGTGACAAAATTGAAATTCTTAGAAGGGAAGAAAGATTCGCTAAGGCCCAAGGGTTCTTGCACTTTAGCAATTTATTCTTGAGATCTAAAGCCCTAAGGTGCTAACACCTTAGATCTCAAGCCCTACATCTTGGAAATTATTATCATCATCCTCCAAGTTACATTTATAGTGATGGTGTAAATGACTCCATATCCCAAAAGGCACTAGTATCATTTCTCTTGTGAAAGAATTTGATCAGACAAACTCTTAAACTTCATTGTCTAAGGATTTTACTAACCTTTTATAACCCTAGCTTAGCTTAATCTAATAATTTTATTGTTGTTGTTTCAAAACACTACTATAACCATCTAATTAACTTAAATTTGTAGCATACACCAATATAACATTAGCTTATCTCATTCATAAATTGCTTGTAATAATTGATAATTAATATATTGGACAAATGCTAAGTATTCACTGTCTTTTCTTGCAATTTTGAACTAAATTCCTTGTGTCTGTTATAAAATAATATTTGTTGTTGTAGACTATTAGTTTGATGCAATTTTGTATAAGCTAGAATACATTTTCATTTTCTACTGTCTCTTGAGGTACTACTATCATACTGGTACTTGGAAATTGCTATATATATGCTATATGTGTTCTTGTTCCAGGAAGGTACCCAAAATACCTCCATTTTCCTCAATTCCACATACATAGACCTTTCACTTAAGTAACCAGTGAGAGGTTTCTCCAAGCTTGGCTATATCACTTTTTATTTGATTCCTTGAGGTTACCGGGGATACCTTCCATGTGGTGGACATCATCCATAACTAAAACATGGGGATTTCCTACTAAAGTGATAGTGGTGGGTTATCTTGTAGTTACGCATATTTGGGGGATTGTGTTGGGGATTTGGAATAAGTACAAATATGATGATAACAGGTCCTATAATGTAAGGATCATGAAATTTCAAGAGGAAATATTAAAAATCCTGAATATGTTGCAGAAGCAAGTCAACAAAGATTCAAGCATAAGAAAAGAAGCTAGTGCAAGGAAAGTGGAAGTGTCTAGGTCCCATGATAGGAGGGATGATCATGGAGGATCTATATGGTCAAGGATTATTAGTAGGCACCAACATCATCATTCCCCGAGGAAATCGACTAGAAAAACATATGCATGTTTTGTTGTACTATGTTGCCATTAATGTCAAAGGGTTGATGTCAAGTATTGTCATAGTAATGTGTTTGTATCATTGATATATTGATTATTGGTTATATGATCATTGATGTAATTTTTTTCAAAGGGTTGATTTCAAGTGGTGGCATAATGATGTGTTGATATTAAAGGGAGTTTTATCATTGATGTCATGTCATGGTTGATAGGAAGAACCAAATGGATAAACTCCAAAGTGGTCCCCTTATGGTGAAATATCTCACAAGAGGATTCTTTGTGAAGTCCAAATGGTTAGGTGGTTGAGTATCCCAACAGTGTGGTTAGGGAACCCAAGTTTGATTGAGGAATAATGTAATGCATATCATTGAATTTGCAGGAGAAACTATTCCATATGGATATAGTATATGTCATGCCATTTCCGGTGATATGTGGAACATCACATAACTGCTTAGGGTTAGATATTTATGTTCATGTGAAGTTGAAGAGCCCTCATGTGTTGTCTACAAGCCCCTAGAAGGTCAAAGAAGTCAAGTTATTCTAAAATCTCCTAGAGTAAAGTTGACTAGTTAAAGTGGTTAATCATGGGTTAAGTGGTTGCAACAAGAAAACAATTAAAAATAAGTTAGTTGAAACTAGAAGTGGATAATTTACTATTTGTAGCAAAGTGAGTTAGAAGTGGACAAGTAGTTAGAAGTGGGTTAGCCCTAAAAGAAGGAAAGTGGGTTAATTTGGTTAGAAGGTAACCCCTTGAGGAAGCTACATGGAAGTATAAATAAGAGAGAAAGGCTCTCCCATTAGCACCTATTGAATATCATTGAATATTTATTTTGTGAAAGGTTATTTGGGCAGGTATTATTGATAGAGAAACAGTGTGGCAGAAAAATCGCGGCAGAAGAATTGCGACAACAAAATCGCGGTAACAAAACCACGGCAACAGATTTGGTAGCTTCATAAAGTCAGGAGTTTGGTAACCACATCAGATTTTCATATTGTAATTGTTTCAATTGTTGCATGATATGGTATAGGTCTTGAAGATTTCTACATGATTAAAGGTATGTTTTTGGCACATGGTCTTGTGTAAGAGTTTATGGTATTTGGTTTATGGAGAGTATGGTGTATTTCTAGAGGTATCTTGTTGGTTAACTTGGTGATATTGTGCATATGGTTGAGAGTTGAATTTATGATTGATCTCTGTGAGTAGATCAGATTTGGATGATGAGATTGATGAGACAGGTTGAGGTGAGAGTTTTTTGTGACATATTGTGTTGTCCATAGTTGATGCACTTGTCTTGGTATAGACTATTGGTACAATTTGACATATTTATTTCTATCTACAAGCTGGGTCTTGTAATTGAGGATTGGATTCCTCTTCTCAGTTGGTGCTGAGATCTGCAGGTTGGGTCTTGCATTGAGAGTTGGTTCTCATTTCAGTTGGTGCTAATAAAACCTAAGGATTTTAGTCCGTAATACAAAATAAACATATACATATATCTGGTGTTCATTATGTTTTTTATTTTGATGGTGAATGGTTCTTTATTGTTAATATATGTCATTGAGATATGTTTACATGCAAGAAACTAAGAGTGAATAGAAGTAATGAGTAATGATGTTGTGAATGGTGATGGATAGCTAAAGTCTTGTAAGTTGTAAAAAGAGCCTCACACTGATTCACCCCCTCAAGCCTCACACTGATTCACCCCCTCCTCTCAGTGTGGTCGGTGTGTCCAACATGTTCAAGGTCGACGAAAAACCCAAGTGTATCTCCCATCAATCATAAGAGAAGGGGACATAGGTTAGATAGCTTGCAAGGGGAGTTGAGGAAAATCAAGCTACCATCATTTGATGGAGAAAACAAGAAAGGTGAAAATGCAAAAGCATGGTTGTTGGGAATGAGAAAATATTTCCAGTTGCATAACTACTCATCAAATGCAGAAGCCATAATTGCAACTTACCACCTTCAAGGAAAGGAATCTATGTGGTGGGATTGACTAAAGCATGTTAAGCACCTTGATGAGAAAATAAATTCTTGGAAGCAATTCGAGAAATATTTTTAGCAGTAGTACTTGTTAGAGAAATATTATGACAAGAATATGTAAGAGTTATTTGAACTAAAACATGGGAACATGACCATGGAAGAATATGAGAGGAAGTTCTTGGAACTTCTCAGGTATGTGAGCTTCATCAGAGATGAGAAGTTCAAACTTTAGAGGTTCATGAGTGGATTTCTATTCTTCTACAAGGATACAATTCAGTTTGATGAGCCCAATAATTTAGAAGAAGACATAAGAAAGGCCAAGTATTTGTATGAGAAGAATAGCGGAAGGCCATATTTTCAAAAGGCTTGGGATGATGAGAAGAAAGGAAATATGGATCAAAGGAAGAAATTATTCAAGACACATTTCATAAGGAATAGATCTCAAGCATATCAACAAGGGCAACCATCTCAAGGTGATCGGAAAATGACATAGTCCTTGGGAAAAAGGCCAAGACAACAACCCATAAAGTGTTGGGGATGTGAAGGAGATCACATGTATAAATATTTTTTTCATTGAGGATATATGATGAAGACATTGCATAGCATCAAGAAAGAGGAGAAAATAGAGGATGTGGGAAACAACATGCCAAGGATCTATGCAGCCTTGGAAAATAGACAAATAAACTATAAATCCCACATGATTGAAGTGGAAGGTAAGATTGATAATCATCCCATATTTATTTTAATTGATTTTGGATATAGTCATATATATATATATACAAATATATTTTAAATGTTTAAAATGAATAATGTAAGCATGAAAAGTATTGGGTAGTTCAACTAGCTACTGGAACCAAGAGAAGAATTAATGAGCATGTTAAAAAATGCCCTGTAAACATGAATGGAATTAACACTAAGGAATATTTGAACATCATACCACTTGTGTCTTATGATTGCTTGATTGGTATGGATTGGCTAGAAAAGAATTGTTCTATTTTATATTGTTATTTAACAATGTTTTCACGTGTCTTGATGAGGGATGAAACTCCATGATAGTGAAAGGTATTCCAAGGCCTATATTTGTTCGAGATATTTCAGCATTGCATCTGAAAAGAAGTTTTAGAAAAGGGTTCCAGATATATGAAAGCCATATGGAAGATCCAATGCAGGATAAGGATCTAAGTCTTGAATATTATACAGTCTTGAAAGAGTTTGAAGAGGTGTTTGAGGAGTTTACAAGATTACCACCAAAGAGGGATATAGATTTCTCTATTGACTTAATTCCTGGAGCTTCTCCAATATCCAAGACTCCCTATAGAATGAGCACACTAGAGATAAAAGAGTTGCAAATGCAACTAGAGGAGTTGTTAAAAAAAGGGTACATAATCCCAAGTGTTTCTCCTTGGGGTGCTTGAGTTCTTTTTGTCAAGAAGAAAGATGGAATGTTGAGGTTATGTATTGTCTTCAGACAACTGAACAATGTAACAATCAAGAATAAATATCTTTTTCGAAGGATTGATGATCTCTTTGATCAGCTGAAAGGAGAAAATATATTCTCCAAGATTGACTTGAGTTCAGGATATCATCAAGTGAGAATAAAATTAGAGGATACTAGAAAAACATCTATTCAGATAAGGTATGGACACTATGAGTTTGTAGTGGTGCCTTTTGGGTTGACAAATGAACCAACTACATTTATGTGTCTGATGAATGGGGTGTTCAGATATTTCCTGGACAACTCTATCATTTTATTCTTGGATGATATTCTCATCTATTCCAAGATAGAGGAGGAGCATGAGAAACATTTGAAGATGGTTCTACAAGTGTTGAGAGGAAACCAATTGTATGGCAAATTGAGTAAATGCACTTTTTACCAAAATAAAATCCATTATTTGGGTCACATTGTTTCAGAACATGGCATAACAATAGATTCGAAAAATATTGATGCAATCAAGAGTTGGACAACACCAAAAAATTTTTAAGAGGTTAGATCATTCATGGGTCTAGATGGTTACTACAAGAGATTCAATGTGGGATTCTCTAATATTGCACACCCAATAACATATTTGCAAAAGAAGGGAGTGAAATTTGTGTGGAGTGCCAAGTGTGAAGAAAATTTCTAGTGTTTAAAGGACTTGCTAACCAGTGCCCATATTTTAAAGGTTTTAGATCCATATGAGGATTTTGTTGTGTGCACAAATGCATGCAAGGAAGGGCTTGGTGGAGTCCTTATGCAAAACAAGCATGTAATTTTTTATGAGTCTAGAAAATTGGAGCATAAAATAAATTATGTTACACGTGACTTAGAGTTGGTAGCCATAGTACATTTCTTAAGGATGTGGAGGCATTACCTTATGGGTAGAGAATTTGAATTAAGGACAGACCATAGTGGTGTGAAATATTTGTTTGAACAACCAACATTAAATGCTAGACAAACTAGATGGTTGAAATTTCTTAGTGAATATAAATTTGATATCAAGCACATAAAAGGAAAAGAGAACGAGGTGGTTGATGCAATCAATATAAGGCTGCATAAAATGCATGCTACAACCATTAGTATGTACATGATAGATTTAAAATATAGAATTCTAGAGGTTGTAACAACATATCAGCTTTATGTGTAAGTTTAAAGAAAGTTTACAATAGAATGATATATAACAAAAATATAAGGATTACAAGCTAAAAGAGGATGGAATCCTCTTATTCCAGAACAAATTTTATGTTCCCAATTCTCGGGAATTGAGAAATTCTATTTTGAAGGAGATGCATAATGTTCCATATGTTGGACATCCTAGATATCAGAAAATTATTACAAATGTAAGAGGCCAATATTTTTGGCTCGATATGAAGAAATATGTCACTGATTATTTGGCTACATGCATGGAATGTCAGAAGTTAAAGGCTGAGCACATGCATCCAGCAGGATTGTTGCAATCATTTCCCATTCCTGAATGGAAATGGGAAGTCATTAATATCAATTTCATTACCAAATTATTTAGGACATCAAGGCAACACGATTCCATCATGGTAGTGGTAGACAAGCTTACAAAGGTTTCACATTCCATTCCAGTAAAAGTAACTCATAAGAAAGCCAATATTGAAGAAATTTACATGAGAGAAATTGCTAGGCTACATGGTGTGCCTAAGGAAATTGTGTCGGATCGAGATCCCAACTTCACTTCCAATTTTTGGAATGGGTTATTTAAAGGATTTGGGACCAATTTGAATTTCAGTACAACATATCATCTAGAGTAAGATGGGAAGACAGAAAGTATTAATCGAATAACTAAAGATATGTTGAGGATGTATGTAATGGACAAGCCTTCTAGGTGGGAGGACTATATCCATTAGTTTAGTTTTCTTACAGTAATGGGTATCAAGAATAATTGAAGATGAACTCATTTGAAGCATTATATGGAAAAAAATGCAACACACTAGTAAGTTGGGATAACCCATTAGACAAAATTGTGTTTGAGCTGAAATTATTAAAGGAAATGGAAGAACAGATGGTAAAGATCAGTCAAAATTTGAAAGTTGCACAAGATTGATAGAAAATATATGTCGATAAAAAGAGAACACAGAGAGAATTCAAAGTGGGAGAGCATGTGTTTTTAAAAGTTAAATCCAAGAGAAGCTCACTAAAATTGAGAAGTTTCCCAAAGTTGGCAACGCAATATTGTGGGCCTTTTGAGGTCTTAGAAAATATAGGGACAATTGCATATATGCTAGCATTAGTTGCATCCATGATAATTCATAACGTGTTCCATGTGTCTTTATTAAAAAATTATGTAATTGATCATAATCATGTGATTGATTGGAATGTGATCCAAGTGGAACATGAAGGGAATTTTTGGGTGGAGCCAGGGCACATCCTGGACCAGAAAATAAAATTTCTCAGGAACGAAGCCATTGGCTTGGTAAAGGTTCAATGGACTTGTTACAGTCTTAAATATGCTACATGGGAGCAGGATGAAGCCATGTGGGAAGCATACCCACAACATTTTTAAAATTTTGAAGAAAACTGAATGTACTTTTGTACATAAGGAAATGAAGACTCCATTTTGGCAGTTGAAGTTCCTAGAGCCACAACTCTGAGATTCATGTCCAAACAATGTGGGGTTGAGGGGAAAATGGAGTTCCTGGTTGGAATTGTTGCTTGAGTTATTAATTTGTGGGATTATCAAGTATTTTGATGTAATGTTTTTATATATGTCAATGTGTAAATTGTATGGTTATGTGCATTGAGGACAATGTAGTTTGTGTGGGGGGGGATGTAACATCCCCATTTTCAAACCAAAAATTAGCCATGTATATTGTGAATGTAGCACATGGCTGAGAACCAAACGATGTAATATGTAAATGATGTAAATTGAATATAATGAATAAAATGTATCTCCGACTGCAGATGGACATGGATGAAGATTTGGGGGATAAGTATCCACAAGAGAGGGAAGGGGTCCAAGGGGGATATATTACCCATGTTTATTAAACCCAAACCATTTCTTTCTAAATTGTCATTACCATAAACCTTCCATTAGTTTTTAAGTGTTCTAGAGCCCAATCATTGAATTCATGTAAGAGGGTTGGGGAAGAGTGTAAATCAAGAAACTAAGAGAAAAGGAGGAAATTCGTATGAGTAGGAGAACAAAATGAGGCATTCATGTTTTTCCATAGAGATTTATATTTACATGGATTTATATCGCCAACAATGGAGTTCTAAGTATTGAATATTGAAGGTAGCTATTGTGGGCATGTTTTGTATCTTTTGGGGGCTTGATTTCGTGGAGGAAGAGGCCATGGGCCTATGAGTGAAGTTCTATTCAAAATTCATCCGTGTTTTTCTATTGGGATAATTCATGTTGCATATATAGAATTCCTGAGGTCCCAACAAGTATAATTCATTTCCAACCTGTGTTGGAACCCTTGGAGGGGAGTGGAAAGGCTTAAGGGACTATGAGAAGTGAAGGGGGATTCCATCCCTTGGGTTGTGCATGTTGAGGGGAAGAGAGCTGGTGGTGTGTGTTAGCACTAGAATTCACCCTCAGATTGCATAGAAGGTAAGCCCAGTACCCATCAGGTTGTATGTAAATGTGAATGAGTTTTAAAGAGGTCAAATGGACAAGACTCAAGATAATAATGTTCTAACTCAAAAATCTAGACTAGCATGCAAATGAAATTGAGGTCTTGATTAACTTCAGTCAGTAAGTGGGAGTAAAGGTGAATAGAGGGAAGATTTTGGTGAGGAAAATGTAGAGGTCTGTTATGGACATCAGGTCTTCAAGAAACCTAAGGAAGAAAAAATCAAACACAAGATCTTCTTGAATTCAAAGTTTAAGGAAATTGAAGAACATCATAATAATACTATAATCAAACATTCATCATAATATCACCACAACAATTCATGTGAATCATTCAAGCATGAATACTTCAGAATCAAAGGCAAATAAGATGGAATAATAAAGCTAACTTAGATTAATCATGAAGTCTCAAATCAAGTACATAACCAGTTAACCAGTAGCTTCATCAAAATATTACAAGATAAGGGAGCCTATCTCAACGATTCGAACCTACTAAAGAATTTAAACTATCTATTTATAACAAAATGGAAGGCAACAACTGGAGGTGCGAGATGGCCTTCCTCCCATGAAAATATCCAAGTAGTTATTTCATCTAACAACTTAAACTAACAACTGTGCTATAAAAAGGGAAAATGTTGGCCACTGATCCAACCAACTTTGAACTGAATTGATATTCTTTCATGCGCATATACCTACATTCCAAGTTTCCTTCAGAGGCTTGTAACTGTCACCTATTATCGTTTCCATTCTCCACATCATCATTCATTCACAAAGATGATAATTTGAGCCCCCTTGATTCCTGCTACATGTTGGTAGCATCATTTGGTATCACCTTTGTAGAGACTTTACCAAATTCCATGTGATTCTGTAGCGCAAACTCCAAAATAGGCATTCCAAATGGGTAGCGCCAAGCATGTGTTCCTCTATGCATAATTAGGCCTCTGTCAAAATTTTGGTAGCGTCTTCCCGTGTGCCTTTGTCAAAATTTGGGTAGCGCCCGCCTGTGTAATTCACTCTCTGTTAAAATTTGGGTAGCGCCCGCCTATGTGTTTTGTGTGCAATTTGGTAGCACCTTCATAATTCTCAGCACCATCACTTCAACGTTGACAGATTTGGTAGCACCCCTGGGTAGCTAGCAACGCCATCGCTTCACTAGTCTTAGGTGATGAGGCAACGTTATAGGTAGTAGACTGATAGAACATGAAATTTAGACAATTCCATAGCACCATAGCGCTACAGAATGTCTACGCTACTACTGTTGAAGAGTTTAAGTCTTTGCAGAACACCAAAAATCTGAGAAGTATGCATTAGAAGCCTGTATAGCTTGTATAGGTGGTAGAGGTAGTATTTCCTCAATTACTTATCCTTGCAAAAAGGGGCCATCCTAAAAAATGGAACTCACCTTTCACCAATTACTTCATCAACTTGACACTCCTTCGTGTGGAAGGAGGACTTCCCTTTGGCACCACAACATGCTTCCCTTTAGCAGTAACAAAATTCTTCACTGGAGATATGCTTTCCTTGGCTACTGGTTTCTCCTTTTCAAAATCACCTTCAACTAACACATTCAAGTTTCTTTGAGCCATCTCATCTTGGAATTGTTGCAACTCTACTTTGAGCTTTCTATTCTGAGACTAAAAGTCTTTGTTTTTCCTCTATAGGTTCTTGAGTTGCCTATGAAGAGGTTGGGATCTTCTTGCTGAAAATCTTGCTAAGTCAAGAGTGTGGTTGTAGCCATCCATGAGCTCTTTCATCTTAATTCTTTCAGAGAGAGCTTCAGATTTCATACAAGACACCTCCTTCCTAGCTTCCCTGAGTTGTTTAATCAGTCTTTTGAAGGTCTGGTTGCTAGGTGGAGTAGTTATGTGGACAGTCTCAAAAATATTTTTTAAGGCTTCATCTTCCTATTGCACAGGGATTACTTATTGTATCTCAAAAGGCTTCTCAATATTTTTTCCTTTATCTCTCTTCTTCTTTGGAATGGATACCTTTGGTAGGACCTATTCTTTAAATTCCTCTTTGAGAGTTGATGACCTTGTGAGAGGCCTTTTGATCTTGGTGCTAGCTGCTGAAGGAGATGAAGAGAAATGTAGTTTCCTTCCTTTCTTAGTTGTGTCTTTAGTAGAGGAAGGGACCTCTTCTAGTACTTGTGAAGGATGGGGTGAAAGGTCTCTTTGTGGAGAATGGTAGGACTCCTCCTTAGTTCTTGCAACTTTCTTAATAACTTCTTGATCTTGAACAGGGGCCTTACTCTTTCTTTTCTTCTTGGCTGCTGTTGGAGAAGCACTGGTGGATGGCAAAGGGCTTGGTAGTTGTGACTAAGGAGTAGCTGCTATGTCTAATTTCATGTGAGCAACAACAATGATGTGTTCCCATGAGATGTTCCTCTTTCTAAACTATTCAGAAACCAACATTCTAATAAAATCAGAATGAAAAATGATAGTATGCACAACCTTTGACTTGGATTGAACCATATCTGACATTTTGCCTATGCTCCTCAAAAAATAAAAGGGAATGTTCATTTCAACTTTGCCAATAAAATGCACCAGAAGCCTTATATGGTACTAGTATAGTGTATTGAACCCCCCCTCACATGTGAAGTACCTTTGAATGATCCTCAACATTTTGTCAAACTTTCCAACTAGATGACTTCTTGGTACCCCTTTGTGGATAGATTGTCAATTTGATATTCAGGCTTAAGGAAGTCTTTGGAAAAGGTTTCATCCAAGGCCATGGATTTAAACCAATTCTCTCCAGTGATAGGGATCCCTATAGCTGCTGAAATAGAGGTATCAGACACCTCAAATTCTAGGTCCCCTACCTTTGTCTTCAAGCCATCAAAATGTAAGGCAAATTGCCTTGCCACCTCAGGATGACCTCTCTGCATATTTTGGTAGAAAGTGAGGCAGCCCACCCTTTAAAAAAATTCTCTAACCATGGGCTCTACCTTGGATAAATGCATGTCTATGGGCTCAGTTCTCACCATAGTACCTCCCTTGTGCGACTTCTTCTTCTGAGGAGTCTTCATAGTTTAAGATGAAAGGTTTAAAAACTATGGTGCATTGATGGCCATGAAACAAAGAGTTAGACTTCAATAAGAGACAATGAATAGTGGCTTCCCCTTTCCAGGAATCTCCCCTAACTCAACTGGTTTCTAGCTTAGGAAACAATGGTTGTGAATTTCCCTCCCTTTTCTGTTCATAAATCTTAAAATCTTAGGGTTAATAAGGTGAAGAAGGAGATCACTGCAATTGTTTTTGAAAACTGGGTCGAAACAGTCCAATTCAAAAGGTAGAGGAGGCAAGGGAAAAAAGGCAGCGTCGTTTCAGTAGCATTTCTGGGTAGCACATTGTGCATAAAGGAGATAAAGATTGCTTGGGCACATAGAAATCAGGATCATGGCAAGTAGATGTCTTAATACTAATAACCGGGTGATGGTGACTACAGGTTTGAGTGGAAGAAACTAATAGGAAAGTGAGAGGGAAAATATCTCCTCCAATTATGCAGGCACAGTCGCTACCAAAACGCAGGGTGATAATTTATCCTTGAAATCGATATGCAGAGGGGGAAAACCATGGAATACTTGGAGAATGATGAAAACTAGAAGTTTTAGCGAAATCTTAGGAGAGTATCACGTGCAACTCAGCCTCTGAATCCACCTTAGCATCTGATCTGGTAGTGCCACTACCAACTGGTCCGAACTGGTAGTTTTTGCAGTGCAGAGATTTGAACTTTCAAAATTCAAAAACCGTTAGCAATCTCATAAAGACTAAAACCTCAAAGGCATATTTTAACTAACCATGGTGCTAAAAACAAGGAAGAGATGACATCAGTGCAATAAGAGATGAAGGACAGGGAGTGCGCTACGAATATTCCCAATGAGTTGGCAGTGCTCCCTTTCAAAACAATGATTTGACCAGTAAGCATAGGACAAAGGCACAACATGGAAAGGCTACAGAGGCATGAGTGAGGAGGGTGACATGTCAATTCAAGCTGGTCATGGAGTGAGTTGAACTTAGTGTCAAATCATGAAGGGGATCAAAACACAAGTCATGAAAATGAACCTAGGCCAAAAGTTTATGTGAGGATCAAAATTTGAGTCATGACTTTAAGCCTTTATTTATCAAAGTCACCTAAGTAAAACACACTTTTAAGAAAAAAACCAAAATCCAAAAATCTAAGGACTTAGAAAAATAAAACTAAGGGCTAAAGACCCAAGGCAATTTAGTGTGATGATAGTTTGAAATTAACTGTGAGTTTTGATTGTTGAGGGGGGGACATTAGTTAGCCTTAGGGACCACCATCTCTTGTGGATTCATAGCCCCATCTTGGGGGTGTCTTACTATTGATAACTAGAACAACAAGGCTATGGTTGGGAGGAACGTTTGTCCTCTATAGCGGGTTGCACATTTGATAAGATAAGTGTTCTATTTGTTGTGTCAATTTGTACTAAAAGCTAATATATATGTTGTTCACTTCACTCTAAGATATATTTGGTTAATGTTACTTTCTATGCATATATTGATGCACTTGAATCTCTATTTGTATGGTTGAATGTCGTTTTAGAGGTTTAACTATTGTTTTGTACAGTAAGAGTAATTATATTTACATTTTTATTGAGTATTTACAAATGAATGAACATAAATTTCATGTTGTGTGTTATTTTCCACATTTTTTTTATTATCAGGTATTTTTATTGGGTCATTTTAACAATGTCTTGACCTAGCTGGGGGCTGGGTACATTACAAAATCTCAGTCTGCTAAATATTGAATATAAATTTTTCTTGAAGTTTCTTTTGATGATCTTACCCCCAAGTCCAAAATATCCAAGTGATCCATTGTAACCTCGATTGGGTGCAAGAACCATACTAAATGAAGTCATCTTGGCGATAATGTCCAATTGCCTCCTTACTATAGGAATGACTTATGGTTTTTATACATTCAAGACAATCAAGCTATCCAAGTGAGGCATTGGTGCCACATTCACTATTCTCATGAATTGTTTCCCTCAAAGCACCTCAAAGTCATCCATGGGAACCAATATGAATCTTATAGCTCCACTCCTTTCACCAGGTTTCAAGGTGACTTTGTTAGTTATGCCAACCACCTACTGCACTGTTGAATTCATTGCTTTGAAATAATTTTGAGCTGACTCAAGTCGTATCCCAACCTATGTAACTACCCCTTCACGAAATTGTGTGTTGCAACACTATCAACCATCACAATGGATGAAAATTTGTTTAGTTTTACCTAAATGTAGCTAAGTCTTGTCAATTCTTTCTCCTAACTTGCTACAAAATTGTCTTATACTACAACACTCAAGACTTGCAACACACCAACTGAAGGTTGATCCACTTGTTCCACAAAGATCAAATTTTGATTTGATGGACAATTTCTTAGCAAAATGATATTTGCACATATCCAACAAACAATGGGATTACCTCCATTCACTTCCTTAGGTGCATCTATCTCTCTATCATTTTCCTTGCTAGTATTCCTAGATGACTTTACCTTTCATTGACAATTATTATTTTTCTTGCCATGTCACTTCTCTCTTGAAGTTCCTTCATTCACATCTGGACTTTTCCCTTCTTGAGTCTTGAATTTGAGCAACTTAATTACTACGATGATGGCCACGGTTGTAAAATCCCCAGTTTTACTCCCTATAAATTATAATGTAATTGTGAAAATTCGATTTAGGCAAGTGAGCCGATATGTTTTGGGTTGGAGGGCTTATACAAATTAATATGGTTCAGGGTTGAGATACGTAAATTGTACATTAAAATTATTAATACCAAATAAATTGTTGGTTGCAATACGAGAGGGGAAATAACGATGGAGGGATATGATTCCACAATAGAGGGGGCTAAAGAGGGTCCAAGGGATTCCACATTTATAATTATCCAAGCCATTTCATATTAATGCTTACCTCCTTTGAAATATCAAAATAGATTTTGAATGATGTAATAATTTTTAGTGGGAAAATCTTCTCTCTAATTTATAACAGCATGGGATGAGTACAACCACTTTTGGGGAAGTGTGAGAATCAAGCTTGTCTAAGAAGAAAATAAAATTTGAGTGGATTTTTGAGACAATTTTTAAAGCATGTTATGGGAAGCAGTAAGAGAGATTGGTAATAGGAAAGAGCACCAACCATGTAGTGTTTTAGAACATCCATGATATGGATGATTTGTATGCCAAGAGATAGGTTGTATGCTTGTAAGCACACTTATTTTTGAGGAAATGGATCAAGATCCTTGAGAAGGATGTTGTGATCACTCCATTGAGACAATTGAGAATTCTTGGAGTCTCCAACTTCTATTTTATGGCCAACATTGTATTGGATCCCTAGAGGAAAGTGGGATGGCCCAAGGGACTGTGTGGTAGATAAGGGGATCCCATTCCTTGGGTTGTGCAGGTTGAGGGGAAAGAGAGCTGGTGGATTATGATTTTTATTGGAGTTAAACAAAATTGGATTTGTGTTGTTGTGTGTGGATAGTGGATAGCGAAGAGGGCCAAGCCTCCTTATGTGTGGCCTGTTGCTAAGAGTAATGGAACATCAAGCCTACGATTGGGAGGAACATTCTTTTCATGCATAAAATTGGTTCTCCCATCTTTTCTTTTTGTTTGTTAATTGGTCTGGACCTTCTTGGCATCAGGATTAACCTTTGGATTGAGAAATCGTGACTCAGGGGCATCTAAGCCATCAAAATCACTCGAGGATCGCACCTGGCCTGAGCCACACCAACCCTTAACATGGTTGGATTTTTTGTTCCTGCAGGTTTTGAACCGGTGACTTTTCAACACAGAGTGTCTTAACAACACACTCCATCACCGACTGTCCTACACCTCGAGGACTAAAATTGGTTCTCCCATTAAAAGGTAAGTGTTTTGTTATATTTATATGTATAATTTCATTGTGAAAATGTTTTATTTGAATGGTGCATTTGTTGTGTGGTTGCATTGATGATAATTTTTTATATGTTGTTAGTTGCATGAGAAATTTATGGGTTTGTTTCCCTTGTTAAATTTTATTTGCATTAGGGAAATTTATTAGAAATCTATGTAGTTTACAGTTCGTATCAGAGCTTAGGTTATAGCATTGGGCTTGAAGATTATTATACAAAAAAATAGGGTTTCTACTTGTGTGGATTTGGGAAAAAATTGAGTTCGCTCAATAGAAAGATGTCGGATCGAAATCCCCCAATTTTTCATTCTTGGTATTCAGATTATTTGGGGTTTCTTGTTGCAAAGGTTGATTCATGTAGCTAAAGGGATCAAATTCAACTTAAGGATTCGAGCTACTATTTTCCACGATGGTTGCGATGATCATGACTTCAAATAGGAAAAATGACTAAGTGTCGAAAAGATAAAAAAAATTAGCGATAGACTATATATCGTTAAAGAAAAATAGTTTTTGTGATTGATACAGGGTGTATCGATGAAGAAAAGTGTTTTTTTTTTTGTGTGGTCGATACATGGAGTATCAATGAAGAAAATAATTCTTGGGCGTGAAATGTCACCCAAGAAAAATATTTTTGGGCATGAAATATCGCTCTAGAAAAATATTTTTTGAAAGTGAAACATCAGCGAGATTTTTTTTTTTCCAATAAAGATATTTTTTCTGGGTGAAACGTCTACGAGAAAGATCAAATTATTTTCACCAATAAAGATAATTTTTTTGGGTGAAATGTCGGTGAGAAAGATAAAAAATTTCATTGATAAAGATAAATTTTCTAGGAAAAATCTTGGTGGAGAAAATTTTTTTTAGGTCAAAACAACGGAAGAAATAACTTAGAATATTTTTGAGAAAAGGTATGTATCGATGAGAAAAATCATTTTCTGGCATGATATGTCAACGAGAAAAAATGATAATTCTTATCGATAAAGGAAAGGGTGTCGGCGAAAAAAAAATAATAATAATTTTCGTTGATAAAGGAAAGTGTGTTGACAAGAAAAAAGATAACTCTCATCGATAAAAGAAAGGGCGTCAGTGAGAAAAAAATAATTTTCGATGATAAAGGAAAGGGTGTCGGTGAGAAAAAAAGGATGATTCTTGCAAATCAAGGAAAGAGTCTCGGCAAGAAAAATAAAAATTCTTGCGGATACAAATAAAAATTCTAGCCGATAAAGCAAGAAGTCTCGCCCAATTTTTTTTGGATCAATGTATTGGCCAAATAATAAATTATCGATGTGATAATAGAAGAGAAATAAAGAAGAAGAAGAAGAAGAGAATAAAATAAGGAAATAAAATAAAGAGAAGAGAAGAAGAGAAAGAAAAGAAAGAGAAGAAGAGGAAGAAGAGAAGAGAGGAGGGAAAGAAAGGAGAAAGACGGACAAGGATAATAAAAAAGACTGGAGCCAAAAACTTGTTTTGGCCATAACATGAGAAAAAACACTAAGAATTAGATGAAATTTAAAGGGTATGTCCACAGGGATGAAGGATACAAAAGTGTTAGTGAAGGCCATGGGCCAATTTTTCTTTAAATTTTTGAAAAACACAAATTAGTGGTTTTTAAAGATCTAGGTGGTGCTTAGTGACCGAGACCTAGATCAACATGAAATTTTTATAGAGAGTTCAAAAACTAGGAATGAGGATAAACAATCAGTATTTTTCCAAATTCTAAAGAAGTTGGAGTTGAGATGCCAAAATAGGGAAAAATCCACTATTCCTAGGCACTTTTTGGGGATTTTTGAAATCTTCAGAGGAGGAAAATGGACACTAGATCACCATTATGGAAAATTTTATGTACTCGACATTTGACCTACTCATCAATATGGAAAAATTTGTGTCGATGAATTTTTCCCATTTTTTCTCTGTTTGTGAGATAGCCATTTTCTACTATAAGTTCTAAGTTTGGAGGAAATGAAAAAAGGATAGCGTTGCCAAATCCAGATTAATGAAGAAGTTGGATGGAGCATCAAATATGAATTTGAGAGTTGTTCTGTATTCAAAATTAGGAATACTATCAGTTACCAATATAAAATATTTCTTGGTTCTCACTAGATTTATTTCTACAAGTATCATAAATTAGTCTCTGAGATTAATTGTACCATTGAAACAAGTGCAAAAAGGGGTGAAAATGCTAAGTTTGGAAAGACATAACTTTCAACTTTGAAATAAAAATAAGGTGTGAGTTACAAGAATTGGAAAGATAATCCAAAGGAAAACCTGATAGAAGGATTAAGTTCTTTGAGGAAGCATATAGTTGTTTCATAGAGATGCAAGAAATAGGGCAATTGGACTTTATGAACCATGCAACGACTTTGAAGGTTTTCTAAACAATATCAATTTTGGAATTTTTTTTACAAATGATAGAGGTACATGCCAAATGTTAGTATTTGGTAAGTAAGATTGCAAATACTCATGATGGTGCCTATGCAGAGGTATGGAGGAACATTTGGAAGTGAAACAACCTAGTAATGGATAGAGGATGAGTTTTAAATAACAAGGCATTGTTGATTGAGCAGGGGAACACTCAAGGAGATAGTATCATGTCAAGGGATTATTAACAAGAGGATTAGATTACATAAATGAATATTGTGTAGGTTTGTTTCAAAATAAAATTCCATGGTTCAATGGACATGGAAGTAGAGCAGGGCTTGTAGAGTTGGTTGAGAAAACAAAGAGCTTGCAAAGGGAAGTGCATGGCTATAGAGAAGGAAATGAAATGTTGATAAGGGATTTGGAAGAGAAGAGAGAAATTAATATTCAGTTTCTACATAGTCTGAATGACTTTAAAACACATATCAACAATGATTCTTAGAGAAACATGAAGACAATAGGTGAAGACAGACATTAACAGGGACATGAAGGAATGGTAAGCCCCCATATCCTTGAAAATAGAAATGAAATGATGGTTTTGAGGATTTATATAAAAACAAATAAGGATATCAGGAGGTGAAGTGTGACTCATGGGATGGGTGATTCATCTATGTGCAAGGATATGAATTCCTAGACGAGAGTGGACCAACAACTTCTATCTAAAAGTATTAAGAGAAATAGATCCACTTCTATTATTAGAGTGCACAGTGGAAGTAGAAAATAGGTGAAAGGATTTCAGGGGATGGAATAATAAAGGTTCAACCACTTTGAAATTTCCCATGGATAAATATAGCATTCCATTAAGAGTACATTGGTATTGAATGGACAAGCAAGGTTGCACATGGAATTACTCAATGAAGTGAAGAGAAGTAATAAAAAAAATTTGAACAAAGCCAATGTACAACTAGAGGTAAAGGAAAGGGATTCCATAATGAGAATTTTTAAGAGAGTTGGAGGATACTACAATATTAAGACGATGGAATGATATGAAATACCTCATTCCAAGGTGTGGGAAGGTTTTGACAAAGAAAATTTGGGCCATGATTTCCTAGAGTAAAAGTAGTTTCCAATAGGACATAATTGAATGGAATTGCAAGATGGTTGACTAGGAATTGGTTGGAAAAATGTTCATATTTGGGAACAATGTTGCAAAGATGAGCACAGTGAGAATATATACAGCTGTAGGGATCTAGAGGGATTCAAGGATAGCTACATGGAGCACAAGAAGTTGGAACACAGTTCACTGAAGAGCATGCTAAGAGTAATGTATAATGCATATAATGAAGCAAGAATGCATATGCAGTAGTAGGCATGTTGATAGTGAATGCTTGGAGCATATATAAGTGCATTAGTGCATGTGTAAATGATTGGGAATACATATGAAATTATTGTATATTGGGAGTAATATTTAGTTATGTATGTAATAATGATGTTATGATAATAGAATGTGACAAATGATGGATTATATATCCAAGGAAAATGTTGATAGCATGGTTGAAGATGTTAATGATGCTACTATTTCATATGATAGTCATCTATATGAATACAAATGAGGATGGTAAGAATGTTTATCAAGAGGTTGGTGAAGGGAGCCTATGATCTCCTACAAACTATCAATTGATCAGGTGGCATCAAGTAAATTGATGATAACCATGTAGGTATGAATTTAACTATTGGAGGGGCTTGAAGTAAGGGTTCCCTAAGTTAAAATTCAATATTTGAACTGATGTGGTAAAGAAAAAGGGCATTGAAGGTACACAATTTATTTAATACTTGAATGCAATTATATGAAACTTAATTACATAAAATGTTATGTTGGTTAGGAGATCATAACTAGGTTAAGTTAGGAGACATACCCCTGTTATAGAAATGGATGCCAATAGATACAACCATGTGTGAGGCCATGATGTGGTTGTATATGGAAGGGATATAGTGTTGTATAAGTGCTCATTGGTCTCCGTACATATAATCAATGCTGGACTACAACCTCTTTGCCAACACTAAAGAGAACCAAAGGATTATAATTCTTGTGTTGTGTATGAGTCAGAGAGGAAGGTATCCAAATGATTGAATGGGTAACATGGAAGAGACATAATGATGTGTTAAGGAATTGGATATACCTTCCAAATCACCATGGTGGAATACATGATATAGACATGTGGTATTCCAAAGTCAATGCGAGGATGCATCGAGTAGATGTAGCCATGGGTATTGGCACATTGGTTTATTGGTAATGTTTGATTGCATGATGAAAATCTTGGTGTGCTAGATAATGATAATCCAAGGAATGAGAATTTCATTCCATTTAATATGATTAACAACTAAAGTGATTGAATTGTTAGTATGATACATTTTTTAGGTCACTTTGTGGGTTGTTGTAAATGTTGCAATAAAAGGGTAATGTGCATGAATACTGACAATTTGTTTGGCTAAATGAAAGTTGAGAAATATTGCAGCTAGAAGGGTTTTGGATATGGAAATAGTGTACTCCCATAAGGAATATGGATACCTACAGTTGCAAGAGTCGAACATGATGAGGGATCTCATATTTGGAGAAATTTGATTTCCTATATAAAACAAATTTGGAAATGAATAAGTGGATTTGTTATGATGATATCTCATTATGACTGTATGTCTGTGATACATATGGGATACTGGATATTTAAGTTGGAAAGCTTAGGGAGAAGGCTATTGTTTGGAGATTAGAACCCTATGATTTCCACATTTTATGGACTGCTAGTGGAAGTCTAGTAGTAATTTTGTGCTCTCCTTGCTCTTGAACACCTTGGAAAATGATGGATTTCTCGAAGGACTATGTAGAAGTGAAGTGGATATTCCTAAGCCTGGAGGGTGAGTATAGAAAGGAAAAGGAAACTTAAGAATTCATATGGCATGGTGGTTGGGATCATGAGGGTGTGTTGGAAAAAGGATAGTGAGCGGAATTCTTACCCATGGTAGTTTTGTGAAGCACAAGAATAGCCATACATATAAGTATTAGTTTATGGTTACAAACTTACTTAAAATTAATTTTTAATAAAATTTATATTGTGGATTTGAGGACTCACATGGAAAATATAATTGTTATATGGTAATGGCTATAACATGTATGCTTTCATGATGGATTCTATAGAAACAATTGAAGAGAAAATAGATGAGCAATTACTAGAAAATAAGAGCAATAGAAGGGAACAAAGATCAAGGAAAAAGAATGAAATATGTAAACTCTATCAGACTCATTACAACTCAGAAGAAGAAAAGTGGGAGTTGGAAGAAGCAATGCGGGAGGAACACCTACAACTAGTTTGAAAGTTTGAAGATTCCATTATCATAGTTGGAGTTCCTAGAGACACAACTCATAGACTTCATATCCAACCTCTAATGGATATCTGGAGGGAAGTGGTAAAAACTGAGAGAGTGTGGTGTAGAGAAGGGGGTACACTTCCTTAGGTTGTGTAGGTTGAGGGGAATGAGACCCTGTTGGTTGGAATTTCTACAGGAATCCACAAATTGTGAAAGTTGTTGTAGTTGGAGTTTCTAAAGCCAATACTCTGATACTTCTTGGATGGTTTGTGACATAGCCCTGGAGGGAAGTGGTACAACCCAAGGGAATGTGGAGAAGAGAAGGGGGTACACTTCCCCAGGCTGTGCAGACTGAGGGGAATGATAGATTCCTATTTGGAATTTATGCAAGAATTATAAACTGTGAAATCATTACATATGGTTTTTGGGTCGGAGTTCATAAGCATATATGTCTTAGATGGGGTTCCTATGTATATGTGTTTTTGGCTAAAGTGGTTGTATTATATTAGGATGGAGAGCCTATATTTTGGTTAAAGGATGGATATCCTAGAATTGTAATATGTATGTACATATGTATGGTGTTGTGCACTAAGGAAAGTGAAAAATAAGGGGGTGGGGAATGTAATATCCCTAGTTTTAATCCTCGTAAATTATAATGTAATTGTGAAAATTCAATTTGGGATAGTGAGCCAATATGTTTTAGGTCAAAGAGCCTATATGGATTCATATGGATGAGGGTCGAGCTACCTAAATTGTACATTAAAATTATTAATACAAAACAAATCATTGGTTGTGATACATAAGGGATGGTAATGATGGGAGGCTATGATTCCAAAATAGAGGGGGATAAAGAGGGTCCAAGGGGTTCCACATGCCTAATAATCCAAGCCATTTCATATTAATGTTTGCCTCATTTGAAATATTAAAATATCTATTGAATAATGTAAGAGTGGTTGGTGCGAAAATCTTCTCGTTGATTTATGCCAGCATGGGCTAAGTACAACCACTTTTTGGGAAATGTGAGAGTCAAGATTTCATGAGAAGAAAAGGAAATTAAAGTGGCCTTTTGGGATATTTTTAACAAACATGTTTTGGGACGCAAGAGGAGATATTGGTGCTGGGAAAGAGCACCAACTATGTTGTGTTTGAGAAAAACCATGAGAGGGATGGTTTTTATGCCAAGAGCTAGGTTGTATGCATGCAAGTGCCCTTCTTGTTAAGGAAATGGATCAAGATCATTGAGAAGGTTGTTGTGATCACTCCATTGAGATAACTGAGAATTCATCGAGTCCCCAACTATGAGATTTCTCGACCAAACTTGTTTTGGAACCTTGGAGGGAAGTGGGATTGCTCAAGGGATTGCATTGTAGAGAAGGGGATCCCATTCCTTAGGTTGTATAGGTTGAGGGGAAAGAGAGAGCATGGATTGGAATTGCTACTAGAGTTAACAAAACTGGTATTTGGGTTGCTTTGTGTGGATAGTGGATAACCAAGAGGACCAAACCTCCTTGTGGACTCATATCCCTAACTCGAGGGTGGATTTTCATTGAGAGTAATGGAACAATAAGCCCATGGTTGGGAGGAATTTCCTTCATACACAACCATTTAGTTATCCCATTAAATGTTAAGTGTTTTTTTATATTTTCATGTTTAATGTCGATGCACAAATGTTTTATTTGAATATCTTGTTTTTATATGATGTTAGTTGCATGAGAAATTTATAGGCATGTTTCCCTTGTTCAACTTTATTTTCATAGGGGCATTTTAATCTGATTTTTAGAAAGCTGGGTAGTTTAGAATGGAAAGTTTTTGCATGTTCTAGAGTCATAGCTCACTCTGCACCTGGTGTTGCAAGCCCTTCATAAAATGGAACAACTTATCTACATCAGTCATATATTTGATTTCCAACATAAGGTTTGAAAACACCTTGATGTACTCCTTAATATTTCATGTAGGCTTAAGAGCTATCCATTGGTTTCATGTAGTCCAAGTCTAATCTCTAGCCCAAACTAGGCCTTCATGACACATTTCATCTCTACCTAGTTGTTAGTCTTCACAACACTACACATCCTCTACCCAGTTTCCCACCAAAGCTTCTCAGTACTGTCTAAGAACGTTACAGTTTCACCTTCATCTCATTTGAACTTTTGTTTATTTACTCAAGGTATTGTTCAATGTCCCAATAGGAGATACCAAGTAACTTAGCATCGCAACTGTCATCCTATGTTTCTTCTTCCTTTATCTTGATTCTCATAGGATTCATCGATCCATTTCCATTAGAAACAACTCATTTTAGTATAATAATGGTATCTTCTTTGTTTTTCACCTTCATATAAATATAATTTACTAAGTCTTCTACCACCTTCAGTATTTCATCAATATCGTTGGAGAACATTTTCATGTTTGAACACAATATTGTTTCCTCATGGAAATCTACCACAATGCTAGCACATGATTGGTAGTTTGTGTCATTTGTATTCAAATAATTATGTCTTCTCCAACTAACTTTGAATAGACCCCAATAACACTTTATTTCCCCTTCCAAAGTACAAAGTCTTGTCTTGATCTGTGCAAGTGTGTTTACCATCGTCATTATCCTCATGATGTGAACCTATTTCACCATCGAAGGAAACCATCAAGACTCTCTCGTACTTAGTCACTTTTCCCAAGCAATTGATTCTTCAAGTATTCAAACATTGCCATGCATTCCACCTGAAACAATAATAAGCAATACTTACCACAACCAAGCCTTTATGGAAAAATATATTCCATCCTTTGTCTTCATCACTAGAACTTGTTGTCACCAATGTGCTTCCTTGAAGGAGAATAATTTTCAAGGAATGTTCTCTCTAGTTCAACTCCAACTATCAAATTTCCACCAAAAATTCCTATTCATTGAAGCCATTGTGAAGAGTAGATTTGAAACCAAATTTCCTACATAAAGATTGAGTTACTATGATATCAACTTCCTTTATAAGTTGCGTAGCTTTGATACCAACTTTTCTACATAAAGGTGGTGAAGATAAACTTTGATACCAACAGTTGCATCCCTAGAACTTTCTACTCAATATTTTTCTTAAGTATCCTAGGTTGTGCAATATTTCCTTGCTTCAACCATAGGGGCTTGACCAACCTACTTGCAACCGGACTCATACCTCTGAGCCTTACCATAACTATGCTCTAAGATACAATTGTTAGCACTTAAACCAAGTTCACCAAAAAATAGACCACTTTTCAACCATGGTTGTAAAACATCTAAATAAATATAGCATTCAACTGTTATACTTAGCCAAATAATTATACACAATCAATGTAATGTTCCCAACGAAATCTGATGTAAATATTAGATTAACGTGGTTGAGAAATTTTGTCAAACATTTGGTATACAATCCCTCAACTCTATTGAAATCACTTCAATACTTTATGTCCCACTTATCTCAAGTTTAAGGGTTCAATATTATGTCAAACACATCATATGCAACACCTAATCCCTTCCCAATGAGTGGATGTTCTAAATTTATGCTTGTTGTTATGTTTATTTGCAACTGGTTGGTTGAAGTGTTTTTTCAAGAACTTCGCATATATATGGATGTATCTTTCATCATTGGTTTTATTTCTTATGTATGGTGGTTTTTGGGAATTAAATTACATGTAAATTACACAATAAATGCATAGGAAACAATACTAAGAAACTCCAATACACAATGAAGCCAAAATAACTCAGATCTGATTTTATTATTTAATTTCCTAAACTCAATACATGGGTGAACAGATCTGATGTAAATCTGATACAAAATTATATGGATGATGTAGAAGGCTCTAAACACTAAAATATGCAACAAACGAACTCTAGAAACCCTCCAAAGGGTACCCATAATAGATCTCCTCCAAGAATGCAATCTACCACATGATAACCAAGCTACCACATAAAAATAATTCACCCTGCTCCAATAATTTCTCCCAACCACTAATCAATCTATTTTTTGAAGGGATTGAATTCAAACTCTTCTCCAAAATTATCCCAAGGTGAGTACAGTTCGGCCCCAAGAGATAAATTCTCAACCCAACTCCAAAAACGAAGATCTTGACCTCTAAATATGGTCCCTCAAGCAATAATTCGCCCAACTATGAAAATAAATAAATATGGAGCATGAAAACCCCAATAATTCCAATAAGATGTAACCCCATGGATGGAAAATTTTCCTGGTACAATATCTCTACCAGATCCAATTCTCTGAAACCAAATCGAATTGTTTTCTCCCTCACAATGCGCCCTCTCTACAAGAAACCTTTAGATATGCACCCTAAATCTTATTTCGGTGTAAAACCAAACCTGTGGCTGAATAGAATGAGGGAGGAATATTTCACCTCCTTGACCAAGCTTGGATCAGGGACGAGAGAATATTTCACTCCCTTGTTGATCTCTAGGGTTTATTTAGTCAAAACCCTCAAGTAACTAGAGCTCTCTAGCCAAGAGGTCAAACATCAAAATATCAATCAACATAATGAGAGAATAGAAGCCCATATCTCTCCTTTATACCCATGTTCACCTTTTCTCTCAACGTGACTTTTAATTTACTTTTAATATTTTTTCATAAATTCACTTTATTAATTAATTAACCTTTTTTCCTTTTAAAAGTGATTAATTTTCCTTTGTGACTTCTCCGGCCATTGAAAGTTACTTTTCATCATCTTATCCTATAGATATTTTCCTCTTGATTTCGATGAGATATTACACTAAAGGGTTTCTTCAAGTATTATACCCAAAATGACCTCCTTAGTGAATTTAATTAAAGTATGCTCCATAAAAACTCAAAATTACGAAAATTATCGGAATGCAACGAAACCAAAGACAAGCTATGTGGAATGGATCCTAATGATGAAATAAGGTGAATAATGTAAGTCGATTCCCATAAATATCCTCAATACCTCTTGAACTCACTATCACCCCCAACTGGTTACTCTGGCAGGAATCCCAATCTGCAACACAAAAGAGTCCAAAAATGGGGACATTGCAGTCCTCCCTACTCGAATATTGCTTGTCCTCAAACAATAACTAAATCAATCTATGTATGATCCTAGGATCCCATATCCACCTATGTGACATGTAGTACTCTGCCCTCAAAACGTAGTCCCTCTAAGTTCTCACCACACATGCCACCCTAATGCTCCTGATGAGTAGAATGATCATGTGTAGTAGATCCTTAATCAACTCCTCAAGCAATTGCTCCACTCGGATCTCAACTCTGTCAAACTATGGACTACCAAGCACTAAAATCATTGGATCCAAAATCAATATGTGAATGGTAGTGCCCTGTAAAGTATAGTCTTGTAATACATCATCGCAAAGAATCTCCTGAAGATCCCCAACCAATAGAGAAAGTAAATAAATTATCCATCCCTCAAGGAATCTCTCATCCAAACCAGTCTCTAAACTACCACCTCTGGTAGTATCCAAATCCCTTGCTAACCAAGAACATGTCCTACCCATGTACCTGATCCTCAACCAAGGAGATCCATCTTTCCACATAATATCCTCATCTCGATCTTCTCTCAAATTCCCCCAACAATGGAAGGAACCAATCATGAAAGTCCCTGAACCTCCCATGCACTCTAGAAGAGAACCAAAACCTACATCACATAACTATGAGGGTGCCATACCAAGTATCTCGAGGCCTATTGAACTATAAATATCTGGTCGAATTGTATTGATAGCTATGTTGTCTGGTCCATAATCACTAAAATCAGCCTCCCTGTCAATCCATACTTCTATCTGTAGTGTCCCATGCTTTGGTAGTATCCATATGATTTCATCCCTACTATATAGATCTCAGACACTAGGGTTGAGAGATGCTAGCATACTCTCCCAACTCTGCCTTGAAATGAGGAAGACTAAGGAGTCATACCCTGACTTGTGATGTTGACATACCGAGCATACCCCCATGTGTCTCATGACATCATCCTCGAGAACCTCCCAGGAGAATCTCTCTCTAATTTTTTGATGAGTCCTAAAATGGCCAAGTTTTCCAACCCTAGGTACATCATGTACAGTCCTCAAGATCTTGGACGCTACCTATTATGACCATACATCCTTCCAACTGACCTCATGGTCCTCATCAGAAGTCTATGTCCTACTCTGCTCCACGTCCTCATCCCACTGAGACTCTGAACCTATATCCATCTCTGGAATATCCTTTGTCCCACGACTGAGGATTCTCTCCATCACACTTGAGGCCTCATCTAAATTTCTCGGACAAACCTCCCCTATCCTGCTACATATAATGAAATATGCCCTGTCAGGTGGCATCTTCCTAAAAACTCTCCATGTCCCATGCAACAAAATATCTCTCCCTATACTTTTGTATATAATGGAAGTATTGGGGAAGGCTTACATAAATGATTGCAACTGTATGTAAGACTAGGGAGTGTCATATTTATTGGTCAACCCCAAAGGCTTGAACAAGAACTCATCCATTGGCACCTATGGTTAATAATTTTCTGTAATCCTCACTAATGTCAAACCATCAGGTACAAAAGTAGGTAACTCCCCAAACTGATGGCCAATCACACTACCTCCACCATCACTCATATGACTAATGCTACTAAGAAGGTGATCTCCTTGATCCATGTGTTGATGTAAGGGAGATGAATTCTCTCCATGTAACTCTCCATGCTCCACTAAGTATGTCTCCTCCCCGCAATCCAATGCATTCCCTTGGATACTATTGTACACCTCTACATGCCCTTGTGAACTACCTCTCATCACCATATGCCCCTGTATATTCATACAATTTCTTGTATCCTCCTGCATCATCATGTATCCTGGGTGTATTATTGGGTAAACCTCTACATGGATGTCAACTAATCCTAGAACCCAAATGGATGTGTCCTCATAATTTCCCTTGGCTCTGGAATCCTCATGTGTATGTGAATGACCAACTACCTCAGAAATCACCATGAATGGTGGTCCTTGTGACACATGGACATCCTCCAGTGCCCCCTGATCACATCTCTCCATAATCATCAGTGATACTGGGTACTCCTCATGATCCTCCATCAATTGGCGCTCCTCTACCAAAACACCAACATCCTCTAGTAGTGTATTTGAAGTATATACCTGATTCTTTGTTGAGATAGATGTAGTGGGTCCCTTACTGGCCTCCTCAAGGAGCTCCTCTAATTTTGACTCTGATTCTTGAAGGGTTGTATGTGCACCTTCCAAGAATCCTCATGTGCTTACCAACTCATGAGTGAGTCGATCCAACTCAATCTTCTTCTTCTTCAGCACCCCATGATACATCTCGCCAAACTCCAAAAGGTAATCGCTATCCATAATTAACTGTGTAGTTGTTCCTCATCACAGTCACTCTCTCCTTGAGTTTCTGGAAGTCATCAATGGCAAGATCCCCCTTTGAACTATCAAGTGTCATCATGGCTCTCCAACAATACTCTGCTACCAATGCATGAGTATCATCAATGTGTATAATGGCTTCCATAATCATGTCCTCTCATCCTCTCAGTTGTCCTACCAAATGTCATGACTCCTAAACATTGTCCTGTTGTGGTGCTACCTCATGACTCCCACTGCTAATTCCAACAGTGGGATCCTCATCAACACACTCCTCAAGAGATAAAGCACCATATTTCCCATTGTCCATTGTGCTATTGAATCCTCCTGTATGCCATTGTACATCATCATATCATGCTGCATCCATCTGAATCACCCTGTGTCCAATATGTACAGTTGTATCCTCATATGCACTCACCCTACTAATATCATTTGCACTTGAATCCCATATGGATGTGTCCATACATGTGATATGGTCATCCTGACCAACAATGAAAGTATCATTGTCACTGTAGACTGGTCCCAGAAGTAAGTTCCCCATCAATCTATCGGTCTTTCCAACCTGATCTATCAAAGAACTCCCCAAAATAGTTGACTCACTCTCCCCATGTTTATAGGTATGTATATAGTCATTTGTATCCAAGTCATGCCTCTCCTTCTAGGCCTGCATATCCACATGTCCGTTGTGTTCAATCAATACAAAAGGCTCCTTTACCATATCAAGAATGCCACTGATATCCTCATGGGTCATGGCTAGCATAGGTGTCTGAGAAGATAAGGAATGTGCCACGCTCAACTCCATAGGAATATCATCATCACCAACACAAGGATCCCTATAAGTTATGTCAACTCCAAAAGGTGGGTCATCTAACCTTCGAATCTCATCATGCTTAGGTGTGAATACATCTACACCCTTGCAAGCACCCTGGTCATCACTATGTCCATAAAATGCGCAAGAGTCCTAGGACTACTCTGATGAGGCATCTAAGGCTGCATCCTCATACACATCCTCCTCATCACTATCATAGTGCACCTCAATGTAATGCGCTCTCCCTTTACCCTTGCATTTGTGATCCAGCTCCTAAGGCTCTTTGAAACAGTAGAAAATTTCCTTGCTAGCATGTAATGATGTATCTACCTTCCTAACTACTTTGGCTTTGATTTCCTCTTCTCTTCTACTCCAAGAATTAACTTATTCCATCTTCTTGGCCCATAATGCAACCTCATATTTAATCCACCTAGGATTTTTGATGGATACAAACTGTTGGAATGTTACTTGAGCCCAAAATTTCTCACTAAGGGATTGATATTACTCATCAAAATATATGATCTCCTCTGTGAAATACATTTCTTCTCTACATCATCAATTTTTATCACACGGTGGCAAAGGAATTTCTCTCGGATACCATTGTAGCGTTCCCAAATAAATCTGATGTAAATATTAGATTAATGTGGTTGAGAAATTTTGTCAAACATTTGGTATACAAGCCCTCAACTCTCTTGAAATCAATTCAATACTTGTTGTCCCACTTATATCAAGTTTAAGGGTTCAATATTATGTCAAACAAATGATATGCAACACCTAATCCCTTTCCAATGAGTGGTTGTTTTGAATTTATGCTTGTTGTTATGTTTATTTGTAGATGAACAATTGAAGTGTTTTGTCAAACACTTTTCATACATATGGTTGTAGCTTTCATCATTGGTTTTGTTTCTTATGTATGGTGGTTGTTGGGTATGAAGTGACATGTAAATTAAACAATAAATTCATAGGAAACAATACTAAGAAACTCCAATACATGATGATGCCAAAATAAATCAGATCTTGTTTTATTATTTAATTTGCTAACCTCAATACATGGGTGAATAGATCTGATGTAAATCTGATACAAAATTATATGGCTGATGTAGACGGCTCCAAACACTAAAAATATGCAACAAACCAACTCTAGAAACCCTCCAAAGGATACCCACAATATATCTCCTCTAAGAATGCAATCTACCATATGATAACCAAGTGCCAATAATTCACCCTGCTCCAATAATTTCACTCAGCCACGAATGAATATATTTTCTGAAGGGATGACACTCAAAATCTTCTCCAAAATTCACCCAAGGTGAGTATAGTTCGTCCCCAAGAGATAAATGCTCAACCCAACTCCAGAAATGAAGATCTTGACCTATGAATATGGTCCCTCAAGTAATAATTTGCCCAGCTGTGAAAATAAATAAATATGGAGCATGAAAACCCCCATAATACCAAGAATATGTAACCCTAGGGATGGAAAATGTTCATGGTACAATATCTCTACCAGATACAACTCTCTGAATCCAAATAAAATTGTTTTTTCCTTCACAATGCACCCTCTCTACAAGAAACCTCCATAGTTGCACCCTAAATCTTCTTTCACTGTAAAAACAAAACCTATGGCTGAATAGAATGGTGAGGGAGGAATATTTCACCTCCTTAACCAAGCTTGGATTAGGAATGAGAGAATATTTCACTCCCTTGTTGATATCTAGGGTTTATTTAGTCAAAACCCTCAAGTAACTTGAGCTCTCTACCCAAGAGGCCAGACATCAAAATATCAATCAACATAATGAGAGAACAGAATCCCCTATCTCTCCTTTATACCCCTATTCACCTTTTCTCCCCATGTAACTTTTAATTTACTTTTAATATTTCTTCATAAAATCATTTTATTAATTAATTAACCTTTTTTCCTCTTAAAAGTGATTATTTTTCCTTTGTGGATTCTCTAACCACTGAAAGTCACTTTTCATCATCTTATCATGTACATATTTTCATCCCGATTCTGATGAGATATTACACTAAGCAGTTTCTTCAAGTATTATGCCCAAAATGACCTCCTTAGTGAATTTAATTAAATTATGCTCGATAATAACTCAAAATTGTGGAAATTGTCGGAATGCAATGAAACCAAGAACAAGTTGTGCAGAATGGATCCTAATGATGAAATAAGGTGCATAATGTAAGTCAGGCCCCATAAATCTCCTCAATACCTCTTGAACTCACTATCACCCCCAACTGGCTACTTTGGCAGGCATCCCACTCTGTAACACAAAATAGTCCAAAAATGGGGACATTGCAGTCAAATAACATATTACAAGGAATAATGACATCCCACATAAAGAAACTGCAAAATAAGATGTTAGGTGGCACCCAAGGTAGGAGCAGGTGCCTAAACTTGGTTAATGAAGAATGTACAACAATAAGAATACAACATAGAGGAGTTTGACCATTGCTAACAACTCATTTTCTAGAGGCAAAAATAACCTAAGGTTCACCTACCTTATTTCTACTTACTTGCATAGTCAACTCCTAAAGAACCTATGGGTCTTCCTCTTGCAGATCTCGCTTCTTCACCAATACACTTAGAACAAATCTTTCATGCCTTAGATAATTCCAAGCCTCCTGTCCAAACTTCCCCAAGATCTTAATGTAGACTTCTCTAGGAACATTGTAACACACTCGACCCCTGAGTGGCTTTCCAAGGGATGGGGCCTCAAAATTGCATTCTCCTTAAATGATCAAACCCTTCATTCTGGGTTTCTACCACACTCTTCTCATCCAGAGTTTTTCGACCACGGTCCCCATGCTCAAAAATGAGCCCAGAACTAGCGGATATATCTCCTGAAGTTATTTGGGCTTTCATTGGCTGAGGGCCACGTGGCACCCAATGGATTCACCTCACACATGATATTTCCAAGTTCCTTTCTCCACAGTGGAAGACCATTCACATTCTGATCCCATGACTGGACTC
Organism: Picea engelmannii; assembly: GCA_009831015.1. Lineage (NCBI taxonomy): Eukaryota > Viridiplantae > Streptophyta > Pinopsida > Pinales > Pinaceae > Picea > Picea engelmannii. The sequence goes on along the minus strand of ML782497.1, from coordinate 519,665 downwards.
ACTCTCTTCCTCCTATGTCAGTTGTGGATGGATTCAGTGCTTCAGTGCTTTGACGCGTCACGCCTCTTTACTATCTATGCACGAGATCACCTGGAGTTCTGAATCTCCGAATTCCTATAAGCTCACCACGTGGCTCCAGTCTTCGGGTCGTTCAGTATCTCTACCATACTACATCCCAAATCCTATGGAGTCCTAAAGTCCCGACCACTTCACCAACTACATTGGCTAGGAGGACACATACCAGGAATTGACATGTAGGAGGGGTCAAGGTGACGTGTGTCACATCCCAATGGGCCTATTGGAGAACCTCTATGTTCTTTAAAAAAAAGAAAAAAAAAAGGTTGGAGCCGCCTTCTTCTAAATAAGTGAGATGTTATACTTAAGCCCAAACAACTAGTTTCGGGATTTTTTTTATTTCATGATGCTACCCACTGAATCCTTAGTATCCCGACACGTGAAATGGCGATAACGGTTTTAAATTTTACCTGGGTTAGTGTCAAGAGTAAATCACTTTAAACCTTAGTTAAGCACTATCGTGATTTCGCGACTCGACGATCGCTCTCCCAAAAAACAGTACCTTCGTAGCTCCGAGTCGCGAATTCGTGATATTCATTAATTAAGCATGGGTTAATTAAGAGCTTAAGTCAGATCACAAGTAATCAACTAAATTGCATCATCGTGATTTTCGGTTTTGGGGGCTCATGTAAAGACCGGTTTTAAATTAACAGCTAGTAATTCTACCAAATGTACAGTAATTTCTACAAGTTGTATAAAGAAGACAAATTCCAAATTTACTTAACACTTACGCATATAAAATTTATCAATGGATAATAAATCTATCTAAACAATGGATAAATTGGAATTAAATACCTTAACTCTCATGATGATATCCGCAGCTTGATGAACTTGATGCTATTATCCGCAGCTTGCTCCTTCCTGTTTCTTTAGGACACCACCCAAACCGACCTCCCTGCCGACTAGTTAGCTACTAGCCCTAGGATATCAACGGATATCCTAGCCCTCTGAGCCCAAAACCTCCAACAACTTTGGTCCACTTTGTCAATGCCACTCACAAATTTCCTCCCTCTGTCCAATACTCAGAGCTCTCCCAAATCCTTCTCCACTCCTCTCGAATGATGCACCTCCAAACTCCTTTCCCCCCCTTATTCCTCCTTCACCGCCTTCCCTTCATCTACTCCCCCACCTAATATCTTATCCCATTATTAAATACCTTATCCCATTATTAAATACCTTATACCATTATTAAATACCTTATCCATTCATTAATATGTTTCCATTTTCGGGAACATAACTTAAATTAGTAGTATATTTTATTATTCACCATTAATTTAATACTTTATTAATTAATGAATTAATTAATAATTAAATCAATCATTAACCATCATGAACAACTATTTAATAATAATCAATTAGAAATGTTATTTTAAGACATAAATATGGTTTAGCTAATCTTTTAGGATTATATTATTAAGTTAATTATACTTAATAATCAAGGGTCGTTACATACACCCACCCTTCAAGAAACTTCGTCCCGAAGTTAAGGTATCTTATGGTACAAAGAACAAGAACATGGTTCACACATTCATAACAAG
>ML782497.1:497260-514028 GCA_009831015.1 Picea engelmannii | reverse complement strand
TTGTCTCAAGCATCGCTTGACCTTCATAGTGGATATAAAGCGTAGCGACACTTTTCTCTATACACCTTGGATCTCTATTGGTCTTCCTTCATCATCGACACAAAGAACCCTCTTTGCGAAACAATCTACCAAAGCTCGATGAGCTGCTAACCAATCCATTCCAATGATTAGGTCATATGCCCCAAGAGTAGTAACGTATACTTTCAACCTGGTAGTACACACTCCCGGGTCTACTATACAATTATCGACACTAGGTCCTACTGCTTGTTTTTTCCCCGAAGCCATCTCGACTTGTTTAAAGTCATCGTGCTCATAGGCTGCCAACCCACTCTTTTCTAATGCAGATGGTGAAATGAAATTATCTGTCGCACCAGAATCAAACAAAATCTTAACATTGATATGATTTAGCGTACCTGATGACTCCACCACCGTGGATTGATGTTCGGCCTCGCGGTTATTAACTGCTGCGTGAATATGGTGGCTGCTACTTGCTCTCCCCATCGACGCCTTTCCTTCTCTGTGCACGAACCCTAATTGTAACTCTGGGCAGTCACGCTGGTAATGGGGTCCCCCGTACCCCCAACAGGTAACACCCGATTGAACATGTGCACTATTATGTGTCTGTCTTTGAAATGAGTTCCTTTCCCTGGAACCCCTTCCCCTGCTCACTGTTCCCTGAGATGGTCGTGGTCCTGTCTGCACCGTTGGCGATGAACGAGATGCTGCACTCGCTGCCATTGAAATCCCTGTAGCTACTTTCCTTGGCGTGAATCTGTTACCATAAGGCAGTGGCCTTGAGCCCCCTCCCCTAGGAAATGTCTGCGGGGCCTTTCCTTCGAATCCAGGGCGATGTGGAAATGTTGATCTTGCACCCCCAGTCAATTTCATATGTTCTTCCACGTAACGCGCACTTTCCACTGCCTCCGCTACTGAAGACAGCTTCCACATCCTCACCATAGCTCTTATCCTAGGCTTCAATCCATAGATGAAGCGCTCTGCCTGTCGTTGGTCACTATCCATATACGACACATATTTGACCAGTTCCATAAACCTGATCTCATATTCTTCCACTGTTTTGTTTCCCTGTATTAAGGCATGAAATGCCCCAACCTGTTGCTCCTCGTAGTACGCTGGTAGATATTTCCTCCTGAACCTCTCCTCGAAAAGTTCCCAAGATATTGTGTCTGGGGTAAGGTCCAGTTGTCTTTCCAGGTTACCCCACCAGTTCAGAGCACTGTCCCTTAACTGAAAAATGGCGATCTTCGCCTTTGATTTGGACGCATAGTCCCTTAAGGAAAAACACCTGGTCATGCCTTCCAACCATGCTTCCGCACGTTCACTGGCGCGACCTCCGGCAAACTCCAGAAGTTTGATCTTTTGCAACTCTCACGTGATGTCTTTAGGTGGAGGTCCTCCCCCTGAATCCCTTGATGCTTTTGGATTACCCGTTCCAGACGGTGGGGGTTCCACTTCAGTCCCTGTCGGTTGTCGCCCCTTTAAAGTCTCGTTGATGGCTTCCAACGAGCACAGTATGAGGGATATTTCGGGCGATGGTGGTGGTGGCGCTGGTGGTGTTGGAGGTGCTTGCGACGACACTCCCCTGCCTCGACTCCCTCGAGTCCTGACCATCTTGTGTGCCTTGACCTGTATCAACCAAAGTTGTCAGGGTGAGTTCCAGGATGTTTTAAATTGGTTCTACTAAACTTTAGAAATGGGGTTAGGCGTAAGTTTTCTTTACTTGTCTGTAAACAGACATTACTCCATTAGGGGATTGGCTAGGTGAGGGTTAGGTTTAAGCATCTAAGCTTCGTTTCTTCTCCCCTACGAAAATAACTATTGGTTCCTTTGCCCTATGGCTACGCTAGCTTTGCGCCTTACTCGCCACTTCCTAGGCTTACCCTCCTAGTGCATATCCCGCCTCCTTCCCGCTTGTCCTAGTATGAGCCCTTTTAATTTACGCTTACAACTTGATTAAAAATGACTCCCGACCTTATGTTTATTAATTTACGCCGATATGCGTACACCTGCACTATGTACCTTTCGGCGTTATTGTTCTTCTTAAGATGCTGCGTTGAGCACATACGTCCCTTTGTGGGCTCCTCCATTTATGTCTTTGGTGCTTGATAGCTTGGCATGTGACCTGTATGGCTCTAAAAGGTGCTTGATAGCTTGGCATATGGTCTTGGGTATGACAGTTAAAGTATTTAAATGTTAAATTAATTGTAAAAGAAACAACGCATGGCGCGTTGGTAGGGAGGATTTTGTAAAGACTCGACTGGTGGGGAGGTTCGGGGTTCAAATCTCACGGACTCCATTTAAATTTTTCTTTGTTTTACTAAAAAAAAAATCAAAATACCCAACTAATTTTAATTTATTTTAATTAATATTTTAATTTAATTAATTTTAACTTAATTTAATTTAATTAATTTAATTTAAAATTTAAATAAAATATTTTTTTTTTTGAAACCCCCCTCTTTTTTTTTATAAATATTATTAAAATAAAATAAAAATTAAAACAATTAATTTATTACTATTAAAATAATAATAATACGAAAAATAAACAAAATAAAAATAAAAATAGATAAAATAAAATAAACTACTAGTGAAATACTATACATATCGACATCGTGGGTCCTCGCATGAGGCCCATGTGCCCGGCCTCCGGCTCTCAGTTCCTAACACCTATCTCTCCCAACCTTAAACTCGTCCTTCACTTCCACGTCCTTCTTTTGCCGCCTCTCCACTTTGCTCTGCTCTTGACGCTGGTGTTGGTAATGCCTGCCATCAACGTTGTTGAGCTTCTGTTAAGGGAATGAGATTGACATTGGCAATGCACCAGGGATATATGTGTTTATACATCCACAGTTTTATATGACTACAAGGGATGGGAATCAAAGGCTGCAAATGCTAAGCATTGGCATTTCACATCGGGATTGAGATACTTAAGAGGTCTGTCTTCCTGGTCATTTCCTTTCTCCCAAACATGATGTCTAAAGTTGGAAGCATTGTTTCTTCTTGAAATAACACCTACTGTTTTTTTTCCAGCATACATAGTTTAATCAAGGACTCGGTATGGTTCCAGTTTATTTTTATTTTTTTTATATTGGATTTCATCTATTGCTTGCACATTTTATGTTAACTATGTTTAGTACTCGCTTGTGTGTTTGTTGTGGGTTTATGAAGTGGTCTTTATTGTGCTTTAGCCAACGCATATGCTCAGCAGGTATGTGTTTATTGTACTTTAGCCAATGCAGGGAATCCAATGCCAGGAGAGACAAACAAACTTATCAGTCCTTAAGACATGCAACAGAACAACAAGGAAAAGACATGCAATGGCCGGTTTTCACCTGTCCTCCAAATACATTTGATCTGGTTCTTGTTCCTTCTCTCGCAATACAGTACGGATGGATTTTTGCATCGATTATGAATGCACCCACGGAGTTAGTCTTGCACATTTTTTTTTTTAGGTTCTGATTCTATTTCTGCGCGTGTCATCCTATGCCGCCTGCTGTCACTTTTCTTTGAATTAATTTCACTCTTTGTAGTGCATACATGGTCAGGTATTTACAACGTCCAGAATAGCACCGCCACAAATAAGTCTATTTAAGTGAATGCTCTGCAACCGGCTTTTATCTCGTGAGAGAGGGAATCATCTGTCCAGGAGTCAAAACTAAGAGGTCCGTGACTACTTTCATCACACAAAATAGAGAGTAGCTAATAAAAGATATTGCTGAAAACAAAGTGTTTCAGCATTAGTTTGAAAGTAACTGAATGCGGCATTTCTGGAAGTCTCTCTACACATCGAAAATTCCTGCAGAAGTCTCAAATCTGAAGTAAATATCTGAGTTACTTATTTAATTAGATAAGCAAGATTTTTATTTTTTTTACATACTCGATTTACCTAGGAAGTCCTGAGAGAGCAACAACAACTGGAATTGGACCGAGGGGTACTAGTTTGCTCTGTTGCATCTTCCACGTTTGCTATGCTGCATCTTCCACCGACTTCCATTCTCATGGAGTCACAGTAGAAACCAACTACCTATTAACCTTATTCGTACGAGTCTTTATTCTAAGTATAGCCAGTATATTAGTTGTTGAACCTCGTGAAGGAGCCAAGAGAAGTTGTTTAAAGAGCTTCAAATGCGTATAATGCATATAAAGTGCGCCTAGGGCTAATAAAGCTATAATAAGGGAAATTGAACTGGAGACTAGAAGGAGTTGTCAAACGACTAGTTTTGGCAGCGAGTTAGAAAGGGATAGGGATGTCCTAATAGTCCAATAGGGAATCAAGAAGGTAGAGCCTTTACTGGGTATATCTGATGATGGAATCACCTGATAGCAGGAAATCCTGGCAGCCACAACCGAATCCGTCAAAGCATAAGGTTAAAAAAAGTCGCCTTTCTCATTTGAACAGACCTAATTTAAGGGATCAGAAATTTTTGTGTTCACGCTAATACCATACTGCTTTTTCTGGGAGTTCCTCTTGCTTCAGAAATTTTATCATTATATTTTCTTTGCGGAACACCTTTGGAATCTACTAGTATTGATTTCATTTTATTCCCTTCATTGGGACTTGGGCACTAATTGGTCTTTTATATGCAATATTTGTGATGTCCCTTTTTTTTTTACACTTCTTCATCGGCTTGAATGTTATAGCTAATGGAGAATTTGTTGGAGTTGACTGGTTGCATGCCTCAAACACCTTATTGTACTTAAAAATCATAATTCATCCTGTTTCCTGTAATTTAATGTTAGTATTACTTGTACTCATCTATGGACATGTGGAATCTGTTTAATACTATCTCGAATAGGAACGGCATTAGATGGACGTTAAATCTTTTTTTTTTTTTGAATTGAAAGCTCAAAGTTGTATATCTTGAACAAACATGAATTTGTTGGTTAGGGAAAATAATATATCAATATGGTATGTAAATTGAAAAAAAGGCATTTTATGGACCAAAATAGGCACCAAGTGTCAGGTATACAAAGGTTGGTCAATATTTCAGAAATAAAAGGATTTTGAAAGTGTTTCATATTCTAATATTTACGTCAAGAATGATAGCAAAAAAATGGTATTGCTATTATCAATCTATACAAAGATGATTTGGTGATTAGAGGTAATAGCAGGAATGAATACAAGGTTTTTAAAAGGATTTATTTCAAGCATTTAGCATAAAGGATCTTGGAGTATTTTCGTTGTCAGTTGGGTATCTAGTTGTTCTGAAATGGCTTTCTTGTTGTAGTGTAATATTGTTCAACTAGTTTTTATCTTAAGTTTATTTTTACGGTCTAATGCCATTTCTCATGTTTTGTTTGCAGGAGTTAAGCGTGGCTGGAGTTTTTCTCAAAAGAATGTAAAAATAAAAACTAAATGTACAAATAAAAAATACCCCTTATTTAGGCCCTCGGTTCCAGATTTGAACCAGGGCTCTGATACCAAATGTAAAGACTGGTTTTAAATTAACAGCTAGTAATTCTACCAAATGTACAGTAATTTCTACAAGTTGTATAAAGAAGACAGATTCCAAATTTACTTAACACTTACGCATATAAAATTTATCAATGGATAATAAATCTAACTAAACAATGGATAAATTGGAATTAAATACCTTAACTCTGATGCTGATATCCGCGGCTTGTTGAACTTGATGCTGTTATCCGCAGCTTGCTCCTTCCTGTTTCTTTAGGACACCACCCAAACCGACCTCCCTGCCGATTAGTTAGCTACTAGCCCTAGGATATCAACGGATATCCTAGATCTCCGAGCCCAAAACCTCCAGCAACTCTGGTCCACTTTGTCAATGCCACTCACAAATTTCCTCCCTCTGTCCAATACTCAAAGCTCTCCCAAATCCTTCTCCACTCCTCTCGAATGATGCCCCTCTAAACTCCTTTCCCCCCCTTATTCCTCCTTCACCGCCTTCCCTTCATTTACTCCCCCACCTAATATCTTATCCCATTATTAAATACCTTATCCATTCATTAATATGTTTCCATTTTCGGGAACGTAACTTAAATTAGTAGTATATTTTATTATTCACCATTAATTTAATACTTTATTAATTAATGAATTAATTAATAATTAAATCAATCATTAACCATCATGAACAACTATTTAATAATAATCAATTAGAAATGTTATTTTAAGACATAAATACGGTTTAGCTAATCTTTTAGGATTATATTATTAAATTAATTATACTTAATAATCAAGGGTCGTTACAGCTCAAAGGCTAGGAGTGAAATCTTTCGATACAGGGAACGTCGAAAAAGGGGGATTAAAGACTAAAACACACTTAATTAAAGGAACTAAACTAGATTAATCAACGCATTAAACAACCTTTAACACGCACCATCTACAGAGTAAGTTTTAAATGTTGTTGCATTTTTTTTTGTGTTACGACTCGTCAAGCATTTATGGCATTTATTTGAATTGAAGTGAGGTGACAGATAGTAGGATCTCATTTTTACTTCTAAATCTTTCTATTAAGCTATTTGACCATTCTATTGGAAAGGACACCAGGGGTTTAAATGACCAAGATAGAGAGATTTTCCTTCATTAGTTCAGTTCTCATTTCTATTTGCGCATAGAGCCATTTTACCAGGATAACCGTTGTTTATGATTTTCAATTTTTTCGACAGGTGGTCCAATTGCAGGTTTCTCTATCATGGCTCCACGAAAAATGCCCAAGTCAGCTGTCAAGAGTTCAGGTCAGGTTTTAGACGTTGTTTCCAATACCTCGCCCTGGAGTATTAATTATGTCAAGACATGGTCATACGTTTCCAACATTCTGCAATCCGAGTCGATAAACTGTTCGGATGATTCTAGCGACAATGAGAAGGATGATTTATCAACCAAATACAAAATCGCCACTCAATCAGAGATGCACAAAATAGCGGTGAGGCCCCAACTTCTTCCCTATTGTGATATGATCAGGTTCTAGGTATCTAGTTATTTATAGTTTTTCCTCTGTATCGGCTACTGGCAAGTACAAGACCTGTGAATTACTTAGATCTCTACATTATATTCTTTCATCAAGGTATTCTTGTCCTTTCTTCTTCTGCCACAGCATGGGATTCCTCTGAAATTGATACCCCACATTGTTGACAGCTCTATGTTTTCACACTCGGTTTCAAGATTTTAAACTCAGTTATGGAAAACGGCCTTCGATTTCGTTAAACCCTTCGATTGGCTTCTTTGAATTTTCCCTGTATAATCTAAAGTTGAGATAAGCACTTTAAAACATCCACCTTCTTTTAAAGCTCTGTTCTCCCCATTACTGTACCCATCGTAAAACAACCTGACATCGAACCCGGTCTATCAGATCAAACCAGCATCACTTTGAATCTTTTCGATACCATACTTAAGACCACCACCACCCAGATAGAGCTTGAATGTTCATGGGCCGCCATTGAGAGGGATATCAGCATTCAAGAATATTTGGAAGCTAGACAAAGACAACTCAGAGATTGGCCATAGCTTCATCCCTCGAAGTTGTTTCTTCCCCTTCCTTTTCTTTCACTCTTTTTAGATGCTTAGACTCTACACCTTATAGCCTTAAGTGTAAACTCAGGAACAATAGGGCCTATAGGGTATGTGACAGACAATAATGAGGGTGACATGTGGTACATCAAGCTGGGGCCCATGTCACCCTAGGGGGGAATCATTGCACCACATCATGCCTGGAATGATAGGCTTTTAACATTCCTCAGATCTCATGGTCGAGATCCGACCACGTAGATTTATAGATCTACAACTCTGGTTACCTCAGGGATTCGACGTTCCAGAGTGTTGCGATGCAAACTCCTCTTATCTCCCGAAGTTCCCAATCTCTGCACTCCAGATACTAGCGACGCACATGATCCAGGTGGATATTGGTGGCCATCCACCTTTTCCAACTGGCTTGAAACAATTTTCTGGCAATTTTGGTAATTTACTATTTTTGGCAGTTTTTTGGGTCCTGAACTTCCGAAGTCGTTTTGAGGCCCTAAACGATGTTTTTTGGGCATCAAACCTCCGACGAATATGAGTCTGGAGTTTGTTCTAGATTTGATATTCATTGTCAACAGTTGTATTCCTTGGATAGATATTTCTAACGATGTATCGAGCACCCCAAACAAAGATCGTATGCAAAAGTTACGCCCCTGAGAAGTTGACGTATCAACCACCCCCATCGAGGCCCGCAAACCTTTTGGCTTTTCATCTTCCGGGGTTAGGGTTTTGGATTTTACTTATGTTAAAAATTCCTTTGGAGCCTCATTGTAATAATCATCTTCTTGCGAATGAGAGTAGCCATCACATTTCTTCTCAGAGATAAGCTTCCACCATTCTAGCGAGTCTTTCACTCTATATTTTTACAGTCTTTGTACATTGTCGTTGATTAATAGAAATTGTATTACTGTATATCTGTGTTTATGATTTCATCTATGATATATTTATGTTATATTGTTGGATATCTTAGATATCTCTGTATATTTATTTATTATATCTCTTCTCTCATTTCGTGCCGAAAATAATCTGGATCAGTGGTATCAGAGAAGGCTACTCTTGATCGGGGTTTTTTTTTCAGTGCATGTCCCCAAATAGGTTCAAGTATAGAAAGTTGGGTCTCAATCTTGTCTCTCTTGAAGACAATCACTCTCGCATGCCCAAGAAACCCTCCATGGCAGAAGAAAATAAAAATGATGGAGCAGGCGATTATATCAATCTGTTGCTTGAGCAAGCTCTCATGCGACAGAGGGATGAAATGATGGAGAACTTTTCCCACATACTTCAATGCATGTTGATAGAAACAGGTGCATATTCATCAAACAACCACTTTGGAATCAATTATCCTTTCAAGGTACAGGTTAATTTTGATATTCTCGTATTTGAAGTTCAGATAGATGCGGATGCCCTAGACAAATGGTTAAATCTCTTAGAAGGTTATTTCTCTGTTCATAATATTTCCGACAGGGAAAATATCACCATCACACTCCTTAATGCTCTCCCCCATGTCAAACATTGGTGGGAAAAATATTGGGAGAAAGTTCCATAGAGGAGTTTGGAATATCTAGGCCCGAGCCCACTTGGGATTTCTTTGTGGATGTGGTAAAGGAACAATATTACCTTGTTGGCAACTATGAGGACCATTACGTGAGATGGACCACACTGCGACAACAAAGGGGCCAAGCAGTTTCAAAGTTTACCAATATCTTCCACACCTTGCACATTGATATGAAAATAGGGGGTTGACTTGTTTTTCTATGCAAGCACCCTCTACTCCATTAAAATAAACTTCAGGACCTTGTTGAATGTCTAAGTTGTGAAAGAGGATTTAGAACATTCAAAAAACCCTAGCTGGTCTTTTTAGGCACCTCATTTGGCCAAAAAATGAAGAAGTTAGGCCTCCTACCATTTTTCTACTTCAAGCTTATTGTCTCTGGTTTGCCAATTCAAACCTTCTGTGTGAGTAACCTGGCTTCTGGGAGTTTCCCGTGCCTAAACCCAGCACATGTGTCATTCCCATAAAACACGCAAATTTATCGAAAAGTTAGGGAACTAAGCCCCCAAAATGCATAGGTGTTGGGCACATGGGGGGCCATGTGGCCACGTCCCAGCGCATAAAAAAAGGGCACCCTTTGCAATGGTCAAGGAGATGACACGTGTCAGGAACGTATATGCATCAAATGTCTGGCGAAAGTGATTGACCATTTGAAAACTCGCGCGCCAAAATTGTGTGGAGTTGGGTCACATGGTCACGCATAAAGACCAAGGGCTAGGGATAAACCCTAGCCCAGACCCCCGCCAAACTACACAAACATTTGAATTTAAATATATATTAAAACATATATTAAATAAGAAACAAGACGTGGCCTAGTGGTAGCCCACACTTTGCGAAGGCGCTACACCATGGGTGGGGGTCCGGGGTTCAATCCCCATGGACTCCATAAAATTTTAAGCACCAACTAAGCTGCCACGTAGCATCCCACGCCTGGGCCACGTGTCACCATACCATTTGCCATTAATGTGCCACGTGTCGAAATCTCATTCACCCATGCGTCTACCAACCGACTGCCAACTCGGGTCCTGCCACATCAACATCATGCCATGTCATCTTGCCACATCACCTGTCATGTGTGAGGTACGTTCCTGCCACATCAACGGTACAGACTGTACTGACTATACAGTCAACAAATTTTTCTCTATTTGGAAATTCAAACAGAACACGATATATCAATCATCCGATGTTTTTTTGACCTTGTTCGAAGTGCGTTGGGTTCGTGATGATAAAGCCTGTGCACTTGTCTGTTTTGAAGCGATTCTGAACACTTTGATTTTTGGGCTAAAATTTGACCCCTGGTCCAGATTTTGATCATGCATCAAGCTGAGTATCAAAGACTCTGAACGACATTTGGTTCTGAAATACCATGGGGTTTTAAACAGATACATCCAAACTAAAAATGGATTTTTTGGACATCTCATCACTCGGTGTTGCTTATCGATATGCTATTAAAATCGAGCAAAAATTTAAGCACCAGAACAAATGGGAGTTTGGGTCTACAAATTTGCAACAACCAAAGTATGATAAATACGGCCCTAACAAACCGTCTCTCGAAAACCAATCCAAGACATAGGAAAATAAGGGTCACGAGAAGACAAAGAAGGACACCGAAAAATGGTGTGATTTCCACAAAATCCCCTAGCACAACACCGATGAATGTCACTCAAAATAGTCACTGATGGCTGAGATCAAAGACAAGGAGTTGAACCCTGATTCAAAATTTGATTCTGAAAATACCGGTAAAAGACAGATCATCGACGCATACCCCACTACTATTGTTGCGACTGCAACAATTCAACCAGAAGAACCAACATATCCTGAAGAATGGGAGCACCTTTTTCATTCACATATGTGGGTGAAGGGGACCCCGCTTCATTTTATTGTTGACAGCAGAAGCCAGAACAACCTCATCTTAGTAGAGGTCATCAAATAGTTGGGGTTGTTGACAAAACCATACCCATAGCCATACAACATCGAGTGGCTTCGCCAGGGACGAGATCTCTATGTCAACCAACAATGTCGATTGTCACATGTCATCCAACCCTTCAAGGATGAGGTATTATGTGATTTTTCCCCACTAGATGTTTTTGATGTTCTCTTGGGCCAACCATATATGTGGAAGTGTCATGTTGTTTATGAGTCTCGACCTCGCAATGTAATTGTGTCTTTGGGGGGTCATCTCTACAGAATACTAGAGGTAGTTCTGACTATTGTTCCACCCAAACAGTGCCACAAGGTAGTATCTCATAGTACAAAATTCATCTTCTTCACAATATGTTCAACAAGTGAACAGAAGGATACTGCAACCACTACAGCCTCGGCCCAAGCACCTTCTATCCAACAGAAGTAGTTCGACAAGATTGCAACAAAGTGTAAAGATTCCTTCTGCACACAGGCATCTCATGTAGCCAGATTGGCTAAAATGGTCCAACCCTTCCAGCTACATGTTCGTGACAACCTTCAACAAGCTAAGCAATGCAACTTCTCCAACAAGGCAAGCCATCAAGATGCAGATTCAAAAAACTCTTTTCCCTCTCCCTCGGAAACTCAACGCAATGGAGACCATTTCTTCCTAAGGAGGGAGGATTGATTGAGGTGGATATCGGTGGCCACCCACATTTTCCAACTGACTAAAAACAATTTTCTGGCAATTTTGGTAATTTACTATTTTTGGCAGTTTTTTGGGTCCTGAACTTCCTGAGCCATTTTGAGGCCCTAAACAACGTTTTTTGGGCATCAAACCTCCGATGAATATGATTCTGTTTCAGACTTTATATTCGATGTCAACAATTTTATTCCTCAAATATATCCTTCTAATGATGCATCGAGCACCCAAAACAGAGATCGTATGAAAAAGTTATGCCCCCGGGAAGTTGACATATCAACCACCCGCATTGGGCCCCACAAACCTTTTGGCTTTTCATCTTCTGGGGTTAGGGTTTTGAACTTTACTTATGTTAAAAAGGCCTTTGGAGACTCATTGTAATAATCATCTTCTTGCGAATGCGAGTAGCCATCACATCTCTTCTTAGAGATAAGCTTCCACCATTCTAGCGAGTCTTTCACTCTGTATTTTTACAGTCTTTGTACATTTTCGTTGATTAATAGAAATTGTATTACTATATCTCTATGTTTATGATTGCATCTCTAATATATTTATGTTTTATTGTTGGATATCTTAGATACCTCTGTATATTTATTTATTATATCTCCTCTCTCATTTCGTGCCAAAAATAATCTGGATCAACGTGTCCCTAGTATATCGACGGTTGGGAAAGAACCCGAAGGATCCCTCGATCTACAGTTCTGGGTTCTTCGCGGCTTCAACCTTCGGGGTTTCAGATCCTAGTTTAGTTGGTAAGATAGTTTCACCTAACTACCTGGGGAACCGCCTAACGTCAATCAACCTTACAAGAAACCGAGTCTCCTGGTCACCTTCGGTCAGTATAACGCTGGTAAGGTTGTTCATACTCCGAAGTCCCGGACTTCTGGAGCTTCAAAGTCAGGAGGACATAGCTTCCTTAGTCTTAGCCTAAGGTTCCTTGGTATTGGTCACATGGGTCCTCTTGAATGGGTCTCGTCCACTTGTGTTTCAAGCAAAGAGATCTCCCTTTTCAAGGCTTGAACTTCGCTATCGTTCCTGAGCTTTATCATGAAATGGTTAAGGACTTGGACCTAAAATCTCGGTCGCATAGTAAGGATTCTGAAAGAGGTATCCTCTTCAGATAGATAGGTTTAGGTCGACATGATATATATATCTCGACCGTGTTACAAGCTCACATCCCAAGAAGCCTCAGGAGCTAATCTTGGGCATACAGACTATCAGTCAAAAGAATAAGTTCGCAAGGGGATGAATGTGCACATAATCCAACCATTCCACACAAAAACCAGTTATAAATACACATATATATACATAAACTCATGCATTTGTTCATTATTTCAGTTCAATACATAAAGTAGGAAAATACTTATGAGAACTAGATCATGTGAAGAAACTGCAGAAAGGGGTGCTTGTTTCCACCCAACCATAGGCTCAGTCACTCCTAATGGATTTACCACTAGCCACCCCCGAGCTAGACCACAGTGCTATGAGATATAATCTCTTCTTTCAGATCAATGATAGAGGGATAGAGGTTACTCTCCTCCTCCTGCAAGATTTTGGAAACAGTTTACACAATACCAAGCAAGGAGGACCAACCTCGTTTATCAGCCTGTATCGTAATCCCGCTAGCCATTTTCCCTACGACCAAAACATTCATTCCTTAGTTCTTCCTTGAAACTGAGAGATTAGCCTCTCATCTTTGCACTCTTCGTAGGTCTTCCTCTACCCACCACACCTTCCTTTCTTTCCTTTCTCAATAAGGTTGTGTGTGGCTTGAATTCCTAGTCCGTGGTTAGGTCTAGAAGCCTTACATATGGGTGCTCTGCCCCATCCCCTCATTAAATCTTGAGGAGGTCTTCCCACCTACCATTCTGATTGTAATTCATTTATGGGTCAGAGGATTGTTATGGTCCTGAGAAATTAAATCCAGTAAAGAATTGGTTTGGTGAAGGTTAACGCAACCATTCCTAGTCCCCTTCACCATCTCTTTTCATAACATTCTTGGTATTTCTTAGTGCATCCCCCCTTTCTATCATTCATGCAACACTTATCCATTTATTACTAAGTAACAAAATTTACATTCATTGGCCTTTTATACAAAGGTCCATCCAATCAAATTTTCACAAATATTTCGTTTACCATAGTCTCTTGGCCCATATAGTTATATTTACAAACTGGGGGAAACATGGTGTTACAAACACCAAACAAAAACATATGCCACACACTTAAGCTCAATAAACCCCATGAATATGTGTTTTCTCACTTGATTGACAGCATCAAGTCGAATGTTTATCTTAAAGAAATTCATTTCTTCATAATCTCCTTATCCATCCAACTTGATGCCTTAGAATCTCCCAACCTCTACATTAAACAACAGTGGTGTACAATTTTTTTCCCCTCACCCAGGTGTCTTACCACCATATCCAAGGAAAATTGAACCCATTTCCCTTCATGTTTCCCACACAACTGTCAGGTAGTTGTAACTAACTCTTTGAGTGATGCCAAAGACACACTTTCCAATTTCTTATGTTTCAATGCCCATGCCACTCCAATTAGCCTTTATACTTTGTGGGTTGTGTCCAAAAAAAACCCCCAAACCATGGCCACTCCTTGCCAAAATAATCATGACATCTTGAACCCATGAAGCAAGAAATTTCCAACTACTTACGACTACATTCTCCCCAAAACATGTCAACCATCCAATACTTCTAAGTTGTCTTGTGCAACCTCTATAAGGAGGTTACCTCATGGCAACACTTAACTCATTTCCATCCTCGTCGAACACTTTTGTCGAGTCCCTCAACACTTAGGCATGCCTTTCCATCTAACAAAACTACCCAAGACATGTATCATCTAGTTTTGTCACCTTCTATCATAACTTGTCATTCCTGCCTAAGACCATCTGGATGATCGACAAGGTTGCCCATTACTTGACTCCAAAGTAAAGACATTGTGTTATATTTTCACACTTGAGGGTAGTTGCATGTTCCTCAATACTCTCTTCAATATGAAGAGAATCTTTTTGTTTGACCAAGATCCTTGTTAAGAGGAAAATATCTCTATGTCTAGGGTAAACCACAACAGATGGAAATGACTGCAGACATCAAATCTATCCCAAAAACATGCTCTATAAATCAATATGCAAGCGAGATAAGAAAGAGGACTACGTCGTCCAAATGTTTGATGAAGTCCACCATTGAGAACTTTGACCCAAAGCTATATACCTACAACTAGTTCTCAACAACCAAGCAAAGCCAGCATATGGTGATAATATAAAAGGTTAGCACATTAGATAGAATAATCCATTAATATACATAAAAAATATGCCCATGGATAATAACTCAAATATTTGCAAGGTATCAATTGGACAGGAAAGGAGTATTTCTATTAATAAATGATCAACAAAAGTGAAAATATTACATACTTTCGTGTCAGCATGGTTCAAAACCGAGAAACTAATTTCCTTCTTGTTGGGCCTCTGCCACTTCAATCCTCCACCAAAGGCAAGCTCGTAAAAGAGAAACAATGAGGTTCTCAATCAATAAGGGAAGAGCTTGGGGGTTGAACATTGTTTTCAGAGTTAAAGGACAAAGGGATGTAGACTCAATATGAAGTAAATAATTTATCCAGAGTAACTGTGCTCTCAAAGTTGAATTCTTTCTCCTTTTTCCATAGCTCGGAATTGGCCCATTTATAGCCTTCAAAATGGAACTAAAGGGCCGAGTCAGAACGTTTCCAGTATATGGAAGGCCAAGGATCATAGATCTCCTATCGTGACATGGAAACCTGACATTAATTTTCATTTTTTGGCACAAATCCTAATGTAGGCGGGATGTAGTGGAGCAGCCTGTGTATACGTATGATGTATAGTAGGAAAGATGTGTACATGTGGAAAAATATGTATTTTTGGCTCTGGATTTTACAAACAGGGATAATAAGTCTACATGGGGAAATGGAAAAATGCCTTTTGTGCAAGATTGCATAGGGTGAGGCAAATCTTTCTATAATAGATGCCCCCTAATGTGTGAGGTCAAAGGAGTATCTGCAAGGACCGAAATACATTATAAACAACCCAGAAGTGGAGTGATGGGGAACCAACTGGAAGAACTAGTTGCTCATTACATTATGCACTAACTCTGCATATATGGCTGCCAATAAAATTACACTGCAAATCCATGTGAAAATATACCAAACAAGTGTCTGTAACCATGAATAGGCAAATACAAATGTAGTTACATGCCGAAAAGTTTCCATAGTTATGAACAAGGCCCAGTGGAACTAGTCTCAAAACCAATCCGAATATATCTGTATACAATGGAGTACAATCTAATCTCCCATGATCACTAAATTCATATAGGTATTGGTCCAATGAAAAGGAAGCAACAACTCAGGAAATCTGCGACCATGTAGTGATGTCTTCAAGTCTTCTACTCAATTCGCTGAGGATGCAAGTCTACATCATGTGAATAAAGGAGTTGAGGTCGAACACAATGAGACATCGTTTGATTACCGGTCATTGAGGTATACCGTTAAAAAATGTGAGACAACCTACAGATAATGAAAGTAGGTATCAAGGCACCAAGTACATTATTACAAGTGTGAATAAAGGAGCCGGTGTTGAACACCTGAAGAATCCATTGATCAGGAGACATTGATGTATTCCCAATTGTCGATGGCGAGAGAGCTTGCCACTAATGACTGCAAGCCTCAAGGTACTCATAAGACTCTAGGTCTCATTTCCAGAATAAATGGGTTGAAGTCGATGGAAGGAGACCTGCTGAAAAGAGATAATTAAGGCATCTATCATCAGTCAACACGAGGTACAAAGAAGGAGCTTCATGATTTGGTGGAAATCGAACGAAAAACATGTTCACAAACCAACGACCATGTGTGTCTTTCGCATGTGCCAAGTGAAAGAGGTACATGAAAAAGACCCTCTGAATAGAAGCCAATGATGAAAAATGCTGACAAAAGTGAGGAAACCACCAAAAAGGCTAATGGAATCCAAGACACTACACAAATCCCAATGTGTGAATAGATGTCTTGTCGTCGAACACAAGGGAAACCACCCAGTCAACGACCAATGATGAAATGTCGACTATTGGGTTCAAGGTTGCCTACC
>ML782497.1:487260-492260 GCA_009831015.1 Picea engelmannii | reverse complement strand
TTCATATACAATGTATCATTATATGCACCTCATCATGAACTTCATATACTTCTAGGTGATGAGACCTTACCTTGAATCAATAAATTAAATATTTGTTTATGTATAGAGATTCTCTTTTGAAACTTCATATACTTCTAGGTGATGAGACTTTACCTTGAATTAATAAATTAAATATTTTTTATGCATACATATTCTCTTTTAAAAGTACTCTTAATGTTGTAAATAATCATTAGGTTGATCTCAAGTTCATAGAATCTCATTTTCCCACATATATATAAAAAATTCTTCTTCAAATCTTTGTTTTTTTCATTTCCTTGAGATGCAAACTTTGTTTGCATTAATGTGTATATATATATTCCTTCATTCATAAAAACTTCTTCAAATCCCTATTTTTAATCCATTTAATTTTTGTTTGATCATTTCCTTGAGATGCAAACTTTGTTTGCATATATATATATATATATATATATATATTTCTTCATTCATAAAAACTTCTTCAAATCCTTATTTTTAATCCATTTAATTTTTGTTTGTATAAATATTTAAGAGTAAAATTACATGTTTATGTTAACATAGTAGAGTAAGAAGTTTGTATTTTAACTTCTAGTTCTTTTAATAAGATTTTTTTGTGAATACTCTCAACTTTCTTTCAAAATTGTTTGGATAATCCAAAATTTGAGAAGTTTCCTCAATTTCCACTCCATAATTTTACATAAAATAGATGATCTTTATTATTTTTTTAGCTTTACAAGAATTATAATTATAATAACAATAAAATTCAAAACCCAAATACTTGTATAAATGAATTACATCCATTTGTCATATTAAATATGATAGTTATACCCTTATAACGGTACCTATTATCATTACTTTACATTATTTTTCATTTCAAAGTAATTACACAATTTGTTTAGGCATCAAAATGTATTTGAAAAATACATTTATACTTTGTTAATAACACAAAACATAACTTGTTATATATAATCATTGAAATTTTTTCTTAATTCACTTTCCTTATTTCACTTCATATTACTATTAATTTTAAATTTTCTTCTTTCAATTTTATTATTTTAATTATTTACAAATAAAAAATATTATCATTTTAATCATTTACAAATAGAAAAAACGTTCTAACATATTAATGTTATCTTTTTTATCATTTATAAATAGAAAGTAACTTCTCTATTCACTCAGATCACAGCTGATTCAACTCAGACATATTAATGTTATCATTTTTTATAAATACAGCTGATTCAACTCAGACATATTAATGTTATTATTTTTTATCATTTATAAGTAGAAAGTAACTTCTCTTCACTCAGCTCAAAACTCATTCAACTGAATAGATAATTAATGCTTGATGCAGAAACATCAAATTTACTTATTTCACCATAGCTTTTAACTTACAAACGTTGTAAAGTAAGTCAAAACAAAAGAGAACAAGTGACATTTGTCAATAAATTTCTCAACACCATATATCGATAATAAGCGAGTCTTCAACCATTCTTCACCCAAGATCTTGTAATATAAGTGTTTATCTTATAAATAAAGAAAAACTAGTAATCTTTCTACAATCATCTGGAGAAACATCAAAAAATTAAATACAGAATTTGATATCCCTCACAATAACTGAAAGCAATCATATAATAAGCGCAACAGAAAGGTGGACGTGCTGTATTCACTGTAACGGACTTGTGAAAGTTGGACCACGGCGCAGGGGAGAGAGCCTCCCATGACGAATCCGCATGGATCTCCTCACAGGGGTGGTCTTGAGTTCTTTGGATCTCCTCACAGGGGTGGTCTTGAGTTCTTTACTTCGAGATCCCTGATCGAGTCAAGTAAACAAACAAACATATTAGTATAAAATTATACTATTATTGTTGTTAGATTTTTGGATGTAAATTGTGTGTAGAGTTTACGGAAAGTTGGAGGTTTTGAGTGGACACTTTATCCATCATCAGATATTATTGACGCTGAGAGTATTCATGGATAGAGTGTACACTCAAACATAGAAAATTTTATAAACTTCACACACAGTTTACATCCAAAAGTATAACAACAATATTATGACGAACTGTGAAAACCTACACACTATAATTATAGTATTAACGATAATGCTTTATATAACATGCAGGTATGCAGTTTTATAAACTTCACACAGAGTTTACATCCAGAAGTATAACAATCATATTATGAGGAGCTGTGAAAATCTACACACTATAATTATAGTATTAAGGATAATGATAATGCTTTATATTACATGCATGCAGGTACAACAATATTATGACGAACTGTGAAAACCTACACACTATAATTATAATATTATTCATAATGCTTTATATAACATGCAGATATGCTGTTTTATAAACTTCACACAAAGTTTACATCCAGAAATATAACAATAATATTATGAGGAGCTGTGAAAATCTACACACTATAATTATAGTATTAACTATAAAATAATGCTTTATATTACATGCATGCAGGTACAACAATATTATGACAAACTCTGAAAACCTACACATTATAATTATAGTATTAAGGATAATGCTTTATATGACATGCAGGTATGCAGTTTTATAAACTTCACACACAATTTATATTCAAAAGTATAACAATAATATTATGAGGAGTTGTGAAAATCTACACACTATAATTATAGTATTACATACAATAGCTCTTTCTGGATTTAAACTCGTGATTTTTTAAGAGGAAACACATGTTCTTAACCATTAAACTCATTCAAGCTATATACAATTTTATAAACTTTACACACAGTTTACATCCAAAAATATAACAATAATTTTATGAATAACAGTGAAAATCTACCCACTATAATTATAATATTAACGATAACAATAATGCTTTATATTACATGCATGCAGGTATGCCAGAGTAGAGTATACCTCATAGGGAACTGGAATTTCTACATAATCGATAAAGCTCCCATACCCTGCCGATTCATTAAATTCCATAGTCGTTTGATTCTTTGTTCCAAAGTAGCGTTCTATAGATTTCTGTTTTTCCTTCGACTCTGGGATATGATCACCTCCAGACTTATTAAGCATCCTTTTACTTGTCAGTGAAGAATAAGGCCCCGAGGCAGACTTGATACGACTAATTAAGAATCTGTGTATCAGCAGTATCAATAGTAAAGAAGCCGCAACCAACAGACTTACCCAAACCAGCCACCAGAATTCATGTGGGTTTTGTTCAATGTAAGGACCTTCAGAGGTGCCATTGATGCACAGGTCCTCTAAATTGATTTGGATTTCTGTCTGTTCTGGCAACGACAGGGAGATTTCTGATATTTCATTGCCGGCCCATAATCTATTCTCCTTATCCTCTGCAGAAATCTGATGAAGTTTTGGAGAATTATGAGTTTCTGCATGAGGAGAGTTGGCTTGTCCTTGAATAAACTCGATGTCATCGTGCCGTTGTATTATAACAGGTACTGTTCTATCTTCATTGTAGAAATCGTCATAATTCCTGTCATCTTCAATACCCTGAGTCTTCAGGATAGGACAAGTGTTCATACTGCCTTCTCTTGGGCAGATATCCATGCCTAGAATCAGAGAAAGGACAAATTGTTCAAATTTTTCGTGGCCGACCTGATTCCTTTCAAATTTGCCCACAATTGTTCCATGAATTTGAGCCCTTGGATATCTTGGATCGCTGTCTACAACCCTCTTTGAATCGAAACATTTGTAGAATCTTAAAACTTCTGCTTCAATGTTCATCATGCAAGCCAGCAGATCCGTGCAGAAAATTTTCAAAATATCCATAAATCTAGTTCTAATGCTCTTCAAGTTTTCGTAAAGTTTCATCATCAAACATCCTCCAACGGATCTGAAATATGAAAATCGATGAGATTGAAAGCAAGAAAGTCCGAAGTCTGAAATTTTACGGATACTTGCCTTCCATGATTCTTTGAGACCATCAAGGTTGAAAATAGACTTCATATCAGCCACTGAAAGTTCTTGAAACCGTTCGAGATGCTCTTTGAATCCAGTTGAGTTCACTCCGGATGTTTGATTTAAATTAGGTGAACAGGCTTCGCGAA
This sequence comes from Picea engelmannii, assembly GCA_009831015.1. Lineage (NCBI taxonomy): Eukaryota > Viridiplantae > Streptophyta > Pinopsida > Pinales > Pinaceae > Picea > Picea engelmannii. Next base: position 488,197 of record ML782497.1, on the reverse strand, counting down.
TCTTGATAGCAGTAGAGGTGTATGGAATGGAGAAAAGCAAGATTATTGCGATTGTCAGGGACACACGTTTTCTGAATATAAAATGGATTCCAGTGTCTTTCCTGTTCAGGCAATTAGCCGCGATTTTATGATCTGTTTCCACAGATTTCTGTCCTTCTGTATGGCCTGCAGCTGGTTCGGCGCTAGATGGGCTGATGCTATAATTTCCTTTATTGTCCAATCCAGCATTTTGGGCTAATTCTCGTCCGTTCTCAGCCGCAGTTGCATCTTCATCGCCTCCAGATGAAGAATTCTTACTTTGTGGCATATCTTCCTTTATCCCCTCTTCGCTTCTTTTCATTTCTGGACTGTCTTTGATCGTAGGAGTAGGCGCATCACCTCGGAACCTTCGAAATCTTGGCCTGTGAGCACATGGAGAGTAGACTGGATGATAGGAAGCCACTCCTCCGTATTGGATAATGAGAGGACTAGGAATATGTCCTCTTTCAATACAAGCTGCTTCATCTTCTTGGCCCATGAATTTCCTCATCCTCGCCCTGAACTCCTCCATATCTTGTGATTCTTCGTCGAACTGGTTGTATACCATAGATTGAACGACGTTCCCAGTCTTGCTGCCAGAGCTGTCCCTCACCCTGCGTGATGGTTCCGGAGAAGCCATTTCTGATGATTTCAGGGTATTAGGCAATGACACTGCAATTTCACACATGTGTCCAGGCATGCTTCTCGCTGCTTTCTTCGTTGATTCTGTTTCTTTACTCCCATCCGAACATTTTTCTGAGAAGAAAATTAAACACAATTAGGGTTACTGGTTAACAATGTTCACAGGCGGGTTAAATGCGCCCAGAGAAGGCTTAGCAGTCAATTAAATGCACGAAGAACATACGTTTTCTTGAGAAAATTTTCTTGGAAGCAAGAAAGATTTCAAAAATATTGATGC
>ML782497.1:460448-485420 GCA_009831015.1 Picea engelmannii | reverse complement strand
TCGAAAAAACTTCATTTAGGCCCTCAAAATGGCCCCGGAAGTGAAAACCTGCTAAAAATAGTAAATTGCCAAAATGGCCAGAAAACTGTTTTGAGCCATTTGGAAAAGGTGGGTGGCCCCCGATATCCACCTGGATCATTGTGAGAGTGAGTATAAAGGAATCTGATATCGTAGTACATTTTTGTTCAACAGAATGAGAACACTCTTGTATGGAAATTGACGAAGGCACAAAATCTTGTAAACTACTACTAATTGCCAAGTGAAAATGAGGTTGACATTTATCATAGAGATACAAGAGTCTAGAACTCATTTAAGATGCAATGCAATGGGTGAGAAATTTGTTAGGGGACTCATTGCTTCCGACACCATTTTATTTAAGCACATTTTTTGTTCATATTATTTAAGCATATATTTTTAAAAACTTTTTCAAAGGACATTTTTATTGACCTATGATTTCTTGGTATCTCTTTATTTAATTCCATGGGACATAAGTTTATGATGAGCTTCCTCTCTACTCATTACCTATGCATGTATAAGACTTTGAGGATCATCACATGAAGTCTTTCCCTTCCTCTTCGTCATTATTATTCATCGTTTACCTATCGTTCACCTAGGTACTTAGGAAATATGATTTTTCCTAGGACTTGGTGCATGTATAAGGGTTAAGTTGTTACCCTTGGTAAGACTTAGGAAAATATTAAAACAAAACCTTATTTGTTATGTTGTGTTAAGAATGTCATCACGCGTGCCACATGGAGCACTCAAATTCATTCTCCTTTCTCACTTGGAATTTTTATTCATACTAATTTGTATTTATATTATCTCTCCTTGGACCACAGGTGTGATCCAGGTGGATCTTGGTAGCCACCCAATTATTCCAACTGGCTCCTCTTAACAATTTTTAGTTCAACATGTTCTTTTGTACTTCTTTGTAATTGTGGGTTCTACATTTCTGGGGTTGTCTGAAGCCCTACACATCTTCCAGGTGGAGACTGGAGGCCTCCTACCTAATCCAATTGGATTATTTTAGATATTTTCATGTCAAAACATCTTTATGTACTTCGAGGGCCATTTTGGGGCTCTAAACAATGTTTTTTGGATTGCCACAGTCAAACTATAGACAAAGTCACAATTTGAAGGTGTAATGTGTATTTCTCAAAAATACCTTTCCAACAATGCCTAAAACGGAGGTTGTATGCAAAAGTTATGACCCCGAGAAGTTGAGGTACCAACTTAACCATCGGGGCCCACATTAATTTCGACGTTTCACCTCCTAGGGTTAGGTTTTTGGATGTATAGGGTTTTGGATTTCATGAGTAATGTTAAAAAGGCCTATGGAGTCTCATTATAATCATTATTCTCAGACGGATGCACGTAGCAGCCACATATCTTCTCAAATATAGCTACCACCATTCGAGCAAATTCTTTTAGTTCTGCAGTTTTATAGTTTCATCCTATTTCATTTATTCAATAGAAGATATTGGTCACTGGATATATGTGTTGTTCTCCATATCTATGTGTTTATTGTATTCAATCTTTTAATCAGTTTGTTCCGCTCCTAAATCTAGATCAATGGTATCAGAGTGGTCTTCTCTTCATTTATTTTTCTTCATGCATGTCCCCGAAAAGATCTAGGTACAAGAAGTTGGCACTCAAACCAATCAATCCTTTACAAGATCGGTCGCGCTGAGCCTGAAAACAACCCATGGAGGATGAAAGGAAAGATGATGGAGCATAATATCCTTTTAAAATGTTTCTTGAGGAATCCCTTGCGCGACAAAGGAACGAAATGATGGAAAACTTTGCACAGATCCTTCGGCAGTTGCCCACAGGAGAAGCATCTTCATCAAGTGGCCATGCAACCCCCTTCAAGATACATGTAAAATTTGATATTCCATTATTTGAAGGAATAATAGATGTGTATGCTATAGATAAATGGTTGAATCCGCTCGAAGTGTATTTTTCGGTCCACAATTTTTCCGATAGGGAAAATATTAATTTTTCACTCCTCAAGGTCGTCCCCTATGTTAAGGACTGGTGGGATACTTACCCTGAGAAAAGGGACATAGAGGAATCTGCAATATTTTCGGTCGCCCCCACATGGGATTCCTTCCGGGATGCCATTAAAAAAAAATACTACCCTGATGGAAGCTATGGGGACCAATACACAAGATGGCCCACCCTACGTCAGGAAAGGGACTAGATAGTACTAGATTTCACCAATATTTTCCATACCCTGCACACGAAATTGGGTATCAAAGACTATGAGCAACATCTGGTGCTCAAATACCGCGGTTTTTTGCATAGATACATTCAAACAAAAATGAAGTTTTTGGACATAGCCTCATTGGGTATGGATTATAGATATATTGTCAAGATCGAGCATAAATTTAAGAAAAAGAGGTGAGAGTTTGGATTTGCAAACTTCTCACAGTTGAAGCAGGGAAAGGCGTCCCCAACCCACACAACAAGGGATAGAGAAAATATGTCCACTCTGAGGAAAACCAATCCAAGCCACAAACAAGAAGGGTAATGAGAATACAAATAAGGACATAGGAAAATGGTGTGAATACCATAAAATCCCTTGGCATAACATCGAAGAATGTCGCTCCAAAAAGTCACTTGTGGTTGAGCTGAAGGATTTCGAGTCAGAGGCCGATTCTGACTCCAAATAAAATATAGAAGGAGGGAAGTGGATTATCGATGTTGAACCCAGTGTCACTGTCATTACCACCAAAGTCCATCCAAGCGAACCATAAGAACCAGAGGAAGGGGAACACCTCTTTTACTCATAGATGTGGGTAAATGGGGCTTCACTTCATTTCACTGTCGACGACGACAGTTAGAAGAACCTGATCTCAGCAGAGGTTGTCAAGTGGTTGGACTTGTTGATGACATCGCACCCTCATCCCTATACCATCGGCTGGCTTAGCCAAGGAACAGTTCTTCGTGTCAGCCAAAAATGGTGTATTCCCTACGACATCAAGCCTTTCAAACATGAGGTATTGTGTGATATTTCTCCCCTTGAAGTTTTTTATGTTCTTTTAGGACAACTATATTTTTGAAAGTGTCATGTTGTGTATGAGTATAGATCCTGCAGTGTTATTATTACTTTGGGTAGAAAATTGTACAGGATACCAGAGGTAGCGCTGCCTACTGCTATTTCTTTAATCTCTGTTAAACAATGCAGTAAGGTCATTTCATAGACAAGGAAGTTCGTCTTCTTTATGATCTGTGCTCGCAGTAAGTAGAAGGTCATCGTCACATCTGTGGCCTCTACAAAGAGTCTCTCTTTGCAGCAGAAGCAAGTGGACGGGATTGTGGAAGAATACAAAGAAATCTTCTCCTCACCCACCAAGGTACCGACGCACTTCCAAGTCAAGCATCCAATTGATCTAATCCCCAGTGCACATCTTCCTAATGGACCAATCTACCGTCGCTCACTGATGGAAAATGACGAAATCAAGCATCAAATCCAAGAGATTCTTCAAAAGGGGCACATCAGACCCAACTCCTCCCCTTGCAGAAGCCCAATTGTACTGGTGTAGAAGAAGGATGGGACTTGGAAACTCTACATTGATTATCTAGCATTAAACAAAATCACAGCCAACAACCAGTACCCAATTCCAAGAATTGATGACCTTCTTGACCAACTCAAGGGGGCAAAGTTCTTCAACAATATTGACCTAAAGTCTGGCTACCACTAGGTTCCCATCGAATGAAATGATGTATGGAAGACAACTTTCAAATCTAAAGAAGGTCTCTTCGAATGATTGGTCATGCCCTTTGGCATAACAAATGCACCAGCCACTTTCATGAGGTTGATGGATGGATGATGCATTGAGACCCTTCACCAACTCTTTTGTGGTGGTATATTTGGATGAGATTCTCATCTTCGACAGAACTTGGGAGGAGCACACGCGGCATATTCAACACGTTTTGAGAACTCTGCGGCAGCACAAGCTATATTCCAACTTAGAAAAATTCTCATTTAGCATGAACAGGGTCCAATACTTGGGCTACATTGTTGATGAGCATGGGGTACATGTTAATCTAGCTAAGATCCAAGTCATATGTGACTGGCCAGCCCCAAACACACTAACTGATCTTCGAAGCTTCTTGAAATTGGCCAACTTCTACTGACGGTTTGTGTTTGGATTCTCCCATATTGCATGGGCCCTCAGCCAAGTGACCAAGGGAAATGGCAGGGAGAAGTTTGCATGGGGGAAGGAACACCAACAAGCATTTGATAATCTGAAGTATCGCTTGTGCTCAGCTCCAATACTCTCCTTGCCCGATCTGCAACAATTGTTTGAGATTGATATTGATGCATCTGAATATGTTGTAGGCATCGTTCTCACTCAACATGGTCATTCGATGACATACCATAGTGAGACAGTCTTAGATACTGTCTGAAAATACCCCACCTGTGACAAGGAAATGTATTCCATTGTATAAGCTTGTCGTCAATGGAAACATTACATTCGGGGAAAGGACACAATCATCCACACTAATCAAAAGCCTCTACAGTTCAAACAGACATAGGGGAAGTTGCAAAATGACTTTCATTAGAAGTGGTCCACCTACCTGCAACAGTTTCATCTCAACATCAAGTATAAGACAAGGAGCATAAATCATGTCGCTGACTGCCTCAGTTGACTTCTCGTGGTTGCACTCACCATTGTGCTCCATTCCTATGGACATGAGGCATCTGAGTGGCCCCAACTTTATCAGCAAGATTTGAATTTCATCACCACCTATCAACTCTTGGGTACAGGCACAGATGTCACCAATTTTCACATTCAGGATGGAATTTTATGCCATCTGGTCCATCTATGTGTTCCTACAAGTGAGAGTGCAAGGCCGATTGGGAAGCCCACTACAGTCGGATGGAAGGACATTTTGGCATGGAGAAAATTGTAGTCGTTCTATAGAAACATTTTTATTGGACAAAAATTTGACAGGACGTTAGGAAGTATATCAGATCTTGGACTTCCTATGACATTTCCAAGAAATTCATCAAGAAGCAAGTTTATACACCCCTCTTCCTACTACTGAGAATTCTTGGGAATCCATCTCGATGGATTACATGTCTGGCCTTCTGTCCACCAAGGAAGGAAATGATTTTGTATTTTTGGTAGCTGATCAGTTTTCAAAGATGGCCATCCTCATAGCCTACAAGAAGAACATCACAACGACTTCTTTCCACACCCAAACCGATGGAAAAACAAAGGTTGTCAATCGGATGATTGTGGACATCCTACACATGTACAAATCTAATCATTTGCATACATGGGATGAGAGTCTCCCCTATTTTCAAAACAACTACAACATGGCTCTCCATAGCTCCACTGGCCATAACCCATTTCAGGTGGGGTTGGGATTCCAACCCTTGGGTCGCATTGATGTTGCACTACCTATTACAACCACACAGACAGACTCTTCCCATGTTTAGTATGAGACCAAAAAATCCGCTAGATTCATTGAGAGGATTCATCACATTCGCCAATAGGTCCATGATAATTTGCAGAAATCCAATGCTGAGTACAAGCAACACCATGATCAACACAGGGTACTGCACTAGTTTTAGGTGGGAGACAAGGTTTGGCTACATTTGAAGAAAGAGCGTCTTACAAGGACCCATCAGAATCTTCGCCGACTTCGCTATGGGCCTTACACTATCACCAAGTTTGTGGGTAGCAATTCTTTTGAGCTTAAAACTCCACCCTTCCTTGGCTTACACCCAATGTTCAATGTGGACCTCCTTCGACCATATTTTCCACCATAATTAGACACCTCAGAGATCACGGAACAACTGAAACCAATAGATATCAACCCTGACTACATGGAACATGCATCCACTGATCATATAGTGGACACAGGGGTCAAGGGAACTCGCCAGCAGAGGATCCATCTTTATTGGGTTGTCAAGGTAGGGCAGCTCCTACACCAAGGCAAGTGGCTCACCCGGAGCCAAGTTCAACATAATTTTCATCACCTGATGGGGGAACTCAACACAATGGAGACCATTTCTTTCTAAAGGGGGAGGACTAATCCAGGTGGATATTGGTGGCCACCCACCTATTCCAACTAGCTCCTCTTGATAATTTTTAGTTCAACATGTTCTTTTGTACTTCTTTGTAATTGTGGTTTCTACACTTCTGGGGATGTATGAAGCCCTAAACATCTTCCAAGTGGATATTGGTGGCCTTCCACCTAATCCAACTAGCTTATTTTGGATATTTTCATGTCAGCACATCTTTTTGTACTTCCAGGGCCATTTTGGGGCCCTAAACAATGTTTTTTTGTCTTTCCATAGTCAAATTGTAGACAAAGTCAGATTTTGATGGCGTAATGTGTAGTTCTCAAAATACCTTTCCAACGGGCTATCACGCGCCTAAAATGAAGGTCGTATGAAAAAGTTACGACCCCAGGAAGTTGAGGTACCAACTTACCCATCAGGGCCCACATGACTTTCAGTGTTTCACCTCCTAGGGTTAGGTTTTTGGATGTATATGGTTTTTTGCATTCATGATTAATGTTAAAAAGGCCTCTCAATCCTCATTGTAATCATTCTCCTTAGACAGATGCACGTACCAGCCACATCTCTTCTCAAAGATAGCTACCACCATTTGAGCAAGTTGTTTCAATTCTGCAATTTTACAGTTTCAACCTATTTCATTTATTCAATAGAAGATATTGTTCATTTGATATCTTTTTTGTTCTCCATATATTTATGTTTATTGTATTCAATCTATTAATTAGTTCGTTCTGTTCCTAAATCCGGATCAACATGGGAGTTATTAATGCATTGGAGGAGTTAGTTACAGATTATGGATGTGGTTATAGGTTGTTATTTGGACCACGAGATGATGTGTCATGATTTGTTATTGTTTAATTGAGGAGCACTCACCTATAGGAGGAAACGTGTGCCACTTGTGTTGACTTATTGACTTGGATGACCCACACATGTAGGGATGACATCATCACCTTGAGTTGGTTATCTTCACACTTGGACCATTCCTTGGTTTGAGTGAGTTAGTTGGAGGACATTGGAGGTCCTTGGACCATGTTTAATGCACTTCTTCATTATTTGATGGGATGTAGGCTCTATTTTTTAGGGGTGCACCTATTTTATCTCTCTCTATCTCACATGTGAGGCTCCTTTTATTTTATTTTGGACCATTTTGAAGGGTGCTTTGCTCTTATAGGTTTTTGAGGGACTTGTTACATGATTTGTTGTATTTTCCCATGGTTTGACTGTACTAATGGTTCTGAGCTCGTGGTATTGAGATAGCATGTTGTATTGTATTGATGAGGCTCTTCATCAATAAAAGGATGAATCCTCTCTCATTTCAAATATTTCGATATTAATGAGAAATTTTTCTTAAAGAATTCTTGTGCATATATTCTTTTTCTAAGTGAATTTTTAGACATATTTTCAAGGGTTTTAGATAAGCACTTTTTAGATTTGTTGGAAAATAAATGCTACTACAAGGCCAAAGAAGAGTGAAACGCTCCCCTTGGAAGGGTTCTCAAGGTACAATTTTCTTTCCTTCCCCCTTTGACCATTGAATATGTGTTCATTGCATTAAGGTAGGACATCATAGGTCTCTATCCTTTTTCCTTTGTCAACCTTTAAGATCACCTTACTAGTACCTGGAAAGGATTCTTCATGGACCAATCCTCTCATCCAAATCTAAAGGGAACCTTTGAACCCTAGAAAATGCTTGACGGGAAATCCTATGGGTGACATCAACATTGTCTCATCCTAAACACTAGGCTTCACCTAGATCTGGTATAGAGACCCCATACCCCTCCAAAGGCACTGGTCTATCATTGTCTTCAACCACCCAAAACTAAAAAACCTGATTTTTCCATTTTTCCCTTTTTCTGTTTTATTTTCAACCTATGTTTTATCATGTATTATCTTGGATCTAGGTTGTTTTGAGCTTCATCAATATATGTCTCATGCAATGTATGCTAACTTTTCTTCATTGAATATTTGTGTTCAACAAAACAGGTATTCCAATAGAGGACAAACACCTTCAGTAACAACTCACATAACCAGATCAAAGATCACCACACCGATGTTTTCATGTGGTAAGACCCCGAACGGGAAACATCCATGACCCCAGCCAACGCGGCCACTTGGAGCAGTTTATGAATGAAAAGAAAAAGATTACAGAGAGATTTTACAAGAGATTTTCTCACAATCGATCATTGGAAAATGACCCTCCATGCATTTTAAATAGAGATCATGGACCAATCGGGTGCTAAGCCACAGATCAATAGCCGTTAATATCAAGGAGAGTATGAATCGTTGGATCACTCTATGTCGGGAACATATCGTGACCGTCGGATTTCCTAACTACAAATGCATACTAAAGCATACTAAAGAAACACACTAGAAAACACACTTTTACCTAACGACACAATAGACCAAGTAGATATTACTAACTCCTAAGTGTCTAAATATCCTAACATTCACCCTTAAGAACAACTTGGGAAGGATTGAAGGATTTACATTAGTGACACAATAGGAGAAGGAAGGAGGCATTAGAGCCTATCCCCCCTTAATGACAACTTCCTGAACTCCTAACATAGATCGAAGTTTGGAAAACTTTGCTTCTATAAGAGACTTTGTGAAAATGTCTGCAACTTGATCTTTTGTAGGGCAAAAGACCACTTCAATAACTTGATCATGAATGAGTTTTCTGATGAAGTGCATGTGTATCTTGATGTGTTTGCTACATTGATGTTGAACTGGGTCTTTGGCGAGCTTGATGGCACTCTGATTGTCACACCAAAGGTTGGTCGGATGCTGGTGCTGGAATCCAAACTCTGAAAGGATCTGTCGAAGCCACAGGGCTTCCTAACTTGCATTTACCATTGCTCGGTACTCTATTTCTGTTGAAGAAAGTGAAATAGCATGTTGTTTCTTACAGGCCCAAGTGACAGGTCCTGAACCAAGGCTGAAAACATAACCTGCAGTAGACTTCTGATCATCAAGGTTGCTGGCCCAATCTGAATCAGTGAAACCAACCAATAAAGGAGTCCCCCCTGAACTGTAATGTATCCCGAACTGAACTGTACCACGAACATAGCAAAGTATCCTTTTAGCTTCTTTCCAATGGATTTCATGGGGTGTTTTTATATATCGAGCAATAAGACCAACAACAAAGGAAATATCAGGACATGTATGAGTCAAGTATAAGAGGCTACCAACTAACTGATGGTACAGGGTGGCATCAACTTCAGGAGAATTACAGGTGGCATAAATCTTGACTCCAGACTGGAAAGGAGAAGGGGTTGGTTTACAATCGTCCGTGTGAAAGCGATGAAGAAAGTCACAAGCATACTTAGACTGGGAAAGAAAAATTCCTTCATTGGTTTGCAAAACTTGGAGGCCAAGGAAATAGTGCAAAAAGCCTAAGTCTGTGATTTCAAATTTCTTCTTAAGGCTGGTTTTCACATGGTTTAAAATTTTTGAGTCACTACCAGTAAGGATAAGGTCATCAACATAAAGGACAAGGATTATGAGATGGATTCCTACTTTCTTGGTATATACATTAGGATCAGAATGGAATCTAGAGAATCTAGTGGCAATAAGAAAGCTATCCATTTTGGCATACCAATATCGGGTAGCTTGCTTGAAACCATAAAGAGATTTCTTGAGGAGACAAACAAGGCTAGAGTCATTCTGGACATAGCCAGGAGGTTGTTCCATGTAGATTTGTTTTTGCAAATCTCCATGCAAGAAGGCGGATTTAACATCCATCTGATGGACCTCCCATTTATGTGAGGCAGTAAGGGCAAGAACAAGGCAGATGGAATTCATTTTTTCTACAGGGGCAAAGGTTTCATTATATTCAATTCCTTCAACTTGGGAAAATCCTTTGACAACTAACTGAGCCTTGTGTCTTTCAACACTTCCATCTGATGCATACTTAGTTCTATAGACCCATTTGCATCTAACAAGTTTTCTTCCTTTTGGAAGAGGTACAAGATCCCAAGTATCATTTTCCATTAAAGAATTATACTCTTCATTCATTGTTGTATCCTAATCTGGATGACCTGAAGCTTCTGCAAATATCTCTGGATCATGAGTTTCTGAATCTTAAGCCAAAAGAGAAGAGGCTCGTTGGAACTATGAATGTGTCCAATGCTGATCTGAAGGATCACTGACAAGATCACCAGTTGCTTCTCATGTTGAACGGACCCATTTAGGAAGCGGTGGAGCTGGTGTTGGTTCAGGTTCAAAGGACTCATCTAGAGGAGGGTGAACAGGCGGAGGTGGATTTTCATCCTCACTGTCATCATCTGAAGAAGAAACCAGATCATAAGAAGGCACAAACGCCGAAGATGGCTCGTAGGCCGAAAAAGGCACAATCACCCAATTAGGCTCGCAGGCCAAGATATATTCATCAAATTTAACATCTCTTCTAATAATAATTTCATTACAATGTGATTGAAGAAGTCTGTAACCTTTGACATCTTCAGAATAACCAAAAAATATACACTTCTCACTTTTAGGCTGCAATGCTTTCCTTTTCTCATCAGGAATGTGAGCCCATGTTATACTGCCAAATACACGGAAGTGACTTACATCTGGTTTAATTTTAGTCCAAGCTTTTTTTGGTGTTATATTTTTAAGAGCCTTTGTGGGAGTGTGATTTACTATGTAATTTTCACAGTTGATGGCTTCCACCCAATACTTTAGACTTAATCCCTTAGATTGGATCATACAATTACCCATTTCTTTTAATGTGTGGTTCTTTCTCTCAGCAACACCATTTTGTTGTGGTGTATATGGAAAAATGTGTTTCATTTGGATTCCCTCTGTAGTGCAGTAGCTTGTAAAATTATTGTTCACATAGTTTCCTCCATTATTTGTTCTTAACCTTTGAATTTGATGTCCAAATTGCTTTTCTACAAGGGCCTTATAGGCCAAAAACTTCACTCTTGAGTTTTAAGAAGTAAACCCAAATACGTCTGGAAAAGTCATCAATGAAAGTTAAGAAATAATTGCACCTAGAAAAAGAAGGAGAAGAAAGGGGACCACACAAATCACTATGAACAAGTTGTAAAGGACCCGAGGCGTGCCAAGAGGCACGCTTGTCAAAACTATCCCGATGATGTTTTCTGAGAACACAACCGGCACAAACACCATCTTTGCATGAAACAAGAGGAAAACCAGTCACCATCTGTTGATTACATAGTTGCTTCAATGAGCGATAGTTTAAATGACCAAACTTGTCATGCCAAAGTTTTCTCAAGTCATCGCTATGAGGAATAAAAACTGATGAAAAAGATGATGACCCAAAGTTGTCAAACTTGTACAACCTGGTAATATCATCAACAATTCCAGTTGCAAGAACATGCTTAGGATCTTTTAGATCCTTGATTACAACTTGGTGAGGTGAAAACTCAACGGTTTTACCTTCACCTAAATGAGTGATTTGATATACTTATATAATGTTACAAGAAAGAATTGGAACACATAATACATCATTGAAATGACCATTATCTACTTGAACTATTCCAGATCCTACAACACTAAGAGATCTATCATCACCAACAAATATTTTCTTGGTGTTACATTCATTTAGAGCAAAAAATATGGCTTTATCCTTAGCCATATGATAAGATGCTCCTGAATCAATAAGCCACTCATCAGAAGAAGAAGTAGTAGTAGAATTTGAATTGAAGGAGAATTCAAAAGCAGAAAGTGCATGTCCATGAGAAGAAGAAGTAGAATCAATATTGATGTTGTGTTTCTTCATCGCTGCTTCTAAAGCTGCCATCTTCTTGAAACATTTGGACTCATCATGACCATATTTATCACAAAAGTTGCAATGTTTGTTAGTATTCTTAGTCTTATATTTTTCTCCTTTGTCACCAGTAGGAGCTAAAGTTGTCTCAGTAGGTTTGGGACCCTTATGTTGTTTGTTGTTGTAGTGAGGATGTTGCTTCTTGGGATACTTGGGTTTATCTTTCTGCTAGGCAACTAAGCCTTTGTTGGAGGAACCTGTAGTGTTGATCACTCCAAATTGTACAAGCTTATATTCCTCTCGAATCAAAGAGGCAGAAAAGGACTCAAGAGTAGGTGTTTCATAAGATTCTTCCCCTAGAGCCTCTCTCATGGCATAAAAGGTTGATACAAACACAAAATATGCACTACCTATCTTAGAAAGAATAAGATAGATGCAACACTCTTTCTCCATCTTTATCCTACATTCTTCACATAAATTTCTGAGTGTTTTAAACCTAGATAGATAGTCTCCAAGGCAAGAAAAATCATTTGGACTTAAGGTCAGTATTTGATTTTCTAACTGTTGTGCTCAAATAATATTGAGTTTACCAAACACAAATTCAATCGTGTTCGAAGCTTCTTTGGGGTCATCAATATCTTGAAGGTGGTACCTTAAATTAGGAGCGATGAAAATTCTGATTATTCCACGTGCTTCGTCATTCCTATTATCCCATTTGGATTTCTTATCAGCATCAGTGGGTGATTCTTCCTTTCCCAAGGTAATCTGGTACAAGCCTTTACTTCTTAATAAATCTTCCATATGAGATTTCCATTGGAAGTAGTTTTTGATGGTAAGCAAGACAGTACTTGTAGAAGCCATATTAAATATGCAGATAATGTGGATTTAAAAACTGAAACTGATGATCTGGATGGAAAGAGCTCTAAAAGTTATGCGGTTTAAAAAAAAAACGGCACTGAAAACGGACTTCCGATGTTAGAGTTATGCCCTTTTTAAAAAAGGCACAATCTGTAACCAAATGACCACGTGATTGTGTAAGTTGTTTTATGAAGTGACCCACTTTTATAAAGAGAAGTGGGGATAACTTTTACAATGAAGTTACTTTATAACAGAAAAGTTGCATGCAAAATAAATAACTCTAAAATAAAATATTAAAGCTACTTATAGTGTTTCACTTTTATAATTGAAGTGAAATACACTTTACAATTTTAGCATTAAATTTTTCAAAAAAGGTAACAAAAGAGAGACTTGAACTCAAGACCTCTTACTTAATAAGACAACTTTTAACCAAATGATCTAGAAAAACATATTGTAATTTTCAGAAGGAGGATTCGGGGTGTTTTTGTTTTTGTTTTTGTTTTTGTTTTTGTTGTGGAAGACGGCCTTGGAGAGCATGCTAAAAAAAATTCTTTTCACACAAGAATTTTTTTTTGCTTCTCGATGACAACAAGGGTTAGATCTCAATTAGCTTACCCGAAAGATGCACCTTTTTCTATATGTTTCTGATTTGCTGAGATCGCACAGGGCGCAGGGCAAATAGAATACACAAATCTAAAAGAGTAGTAACCCTGAAATAAATAAAACAAAACCAAAATACTACTCTGAAAAAAATTTAAAAAATGTGTATTCAAGCTTTATACCTCTCGATCTGACTGTAATGGTCGTATCTTGGGAAAACTGAAACATTTTCGAGTGAAACGAAAAGTGTTCCTGACTGAAATGAGCACTTTGGACGCAATGGAATAGTCCTCTCATGCAATAAATGTACAAAAATGACAGAAAGTGGAGATGAGACAACTCGGTTTCACGATCTCGATCTTCAACAGGAGTGGGTCTTCAAACAGTCTCTGATACCATGCTCGACAACACAGGTATTCCAACAGAGGACGAACACCTTCAGTAACCACTCACATAACCAGATCAAAGATCAACACACTGATGTTTTCACGTGGCAAAACCCCTACGGGGAAACATCCACGGCCCCAGTCAACGTGACCACTTGGAGCAGTTTATTAATGCAAAGAAAAATATTACAGAGAGATTTTACAAGAGAGTTTCTCACAATCAATCATCGGCAAATGACCCTCCATGCTTTTTAAATAGAGATCATGGACCAATCAGGTGTTAAGCCACAGAGTAATGGTCGTTAAGATCAGGGAGAGTATGAACCGTCAGATCACTCTATGTCGAGAACATATCGTGACCGTCGGATTTCCTAACTACAAATGCACACTAATGCATACTAAATAAACACACTAGAAAACACACTTTTACCTAATGACACAATAGACCAAGTATATCTTACTAACTCCTAAGTGTCTAAATATCCTAACAATTTGGCATCTCATAGGACATGGATCTAGTAGTCACATTATTTGTTTTTCTAAAGTGAGCTAACCCCTTGGATTGGTAATGCATCCCCGATTTGATATTTTTTTATATATATTTGAGGATGTACCAAAACGTTTCATGCTTGGAATGATTTCATTGATGGACAATAACTAGAACTACTCACCTGATTTGCATTGTCTCATCTTTGATTCCATGAATACTAGGGTTTGTAACTCATCATTCCATATACCTTTTGAGAAGTGTTTTGGATCCTTTTTGTTTCTAGTATCCTTATCTATTAATCTGACATGTCAAAGGATGTAACGAACTCTTGAATGCGTTGAATGCTACCTGTCTTTATTTTTGTGTAAAGGTCTACCATTTTTCCAAAAACTATAGAATAGAAGCATGTATCTCATCCTAGTATGACCTTTTTTCTTGACAAATTTTGGAGGTATCTTGGTTCCTCACAATATGTAGAAGTTTAATGAAACTTTTAAAATCCTAACAATCTTCCTCAAAGGATGATAATTACCTCCCCTTTCATTATTGTTTAGAAACCTATTTGTTGTTCATAATTGCAAAGAAATATTGATATGTGTTGACCTTCTATCTTGCAAGCATTTGAGGCATTTGTGATCTACTACATATCTTGAGAACAAACGACTTGGAAAGGATCCTAACGACCTAGACTCAAGACTTATAATTTCCTCTTGTTTGTTTCCCAAAATATCTGTCTAAAACTATAAGAAAAACTGCAGAGTTTACAGTGTGAAAATAAGGATTGTGAGCAACATTATTTTGTTTATGTGGTTCACATGATCCCTATTAAAGAATCAACTCCAAACATATCACAATGACCTCACCAAGGATTGATGTTGCACTATTTCATGATTATCCTAAGGCCCGATTGCATTGATTGGTCCTCCAGTTTTGGTAACAATATTTTGGTCAAGATCAAATGAATGTTATAGTCCCTAAAAACAAAGCTTGTAACCAATAGGACTAAATGAAAATATGTCATAAATAACCTGTGATATTTCTTTATGCTTTGACTTGCAAAATATGAAGAAGACCTAATATGATAATGGGCTACATTTGACACTTATTTATCATAAGTTGTTTCTAGTACTTTGCTTCTATATTTCATTAGTTCATGGAAAAAATGCGATGATTATAACTCTAAGGCCTTGTCAAGGATATAACAAATACATGCTATAAAAATTCATAACACTATTGGTATATTGTTTATCATTAGTTCATTATTGAATACTCTTATTTGAATGAATGTGATCTTTTTCACCACATAAATCTTCTCACAACACTTACTATTGGATATTATGTTTTGGATGGTGTAAAGAAGAGATAATTGTTGTACAATTTGATGTTTCATATGAACATGATACATGGATTTTAAGCATTTATGAATTGAAAATACTCTATATTGGTTCTCATACTTTGAAAATTTCGTTGGTTATTGGTGTATGGCTTAATGTTGATGAATTGTACATGGATATGACACATTGATACACTTGCACGCAAGCACTTTATTTACAAGAATTTATTGATCTTTGTTTTCTAAGTTAAATTCTATTCAAACTCGTTACAAATTGTATTCTCTCACATTTGACTTGTCTTACCCCTTTAGAGAAGATAGAAACTTAAAATTCAAGCCAAGTCCTAAGTCTTCCCCATCCAACTACAATGATAGAACTTAGTTTTGATTTCTTAGGAATACCCTACTTAGTTTAGGAACCTTATCTTTAAGGTGTAAAGGAGGATAGAAGAGAATTGATGCAAGAATATCCCAATAACCCTATTTTTTAGATAGTCAAATGCATAATTTATGTTGGTTTAACAGATTCAGAAGCAAAGTTATTGGCATGGGATCATAACATAGATAATGAGTACAGGATGTCCATGACTTTCATTCAAAGGGTGAGATTTATCCATAATGATTTTTCAGAAATATGTTGTGGGGAGAGATCAAATGTTGATGCGAAGTTTCAAAAGCAATGTTGTATGGAAATAAGCTTACCAATTAATGATGAAAATGCAAAAGAAAAAAATCGCAAAGAAAGTGATTTATTCAGAGCTGTGGATAAATATTTTCAATTGGGATTTAGAACTGGATAGGTATGGGATATGATAGATGAAATATTTAGCCTATGGGAAAATATTGGTATAGAAAATCAAAGAGTTAAGAAGGATAAACCCTTAATATGTAGTACAAGTAAGATAGGTCCTAAAATCAAGAATTTTCCGAAAGATATGACTATAACACCTTGGAGAACGATACAAGGAGTGAAGGATGATAAACTTATCATAGTTATATTATCACATGTAAGGTCAGGTGAATTGTAAATGGAAGAAATGTGTGATGAATTTAAAAAATAAGTTTGTTGAGTTATTTTTATTTATGTTAGGACAAGAAAAATATTTTTTTTTCAGTTTAACATATCAATGTTCTAAGTATTTTATTATTTATATAATTATAACATTATTTGTTTATTTTATTTAGTCACAAAACGTATATGAGAATACAAGAGGAAATGGTTAAAGATGTTGAATGAAGAGAGTTGGAATGACGTTAAACTCAATTATCCAGATTCAAGCTCTACAACAGTATTGAAACAATTTTTTGTTGCATTAAAAAATATGTGTTGATTTATCACATTCATATTATTCGTTTGTATGTTAATTTATTTATATTTTATTAGATTTAGATATATAACTATATATTTTTTTATTTCATTAAAGATGCCAAAGAAGAATGCAAATAGAGTACCGGAAACCTTCAAAAGTTTTATTCAAAAAACCAAGTTTGAAAGAGAAAGAAGGACATGTATTCGAACTATTGAACTTGATGACACCCTTGATCACTACATTTGGAATGAGCTCGACACTATTCAATATAAAGTGATATTAGGTGATTGTGAATAAATTTGCAAATATTGTTCCTAAAAGAGAATACTCCCTAATTATTGTGAATATCTCTCATGGTTATAATATCCAAAACATTGGATATGATACTAAGTCTTATACTTACAAATATTTCAATAAAGTGGTTATGGGATTTATGGAAGTCATAACATCACCATTTTGGATATTTCTAGTTTTTCATTCAGACACACAACAAGAATTAGTACAATCGAGATTCAAGGGAAAATAAAAGACATTGATGCATCTTATTTGGTAATATATTGAAAGTGTATGTTTAGTGATTAAGATTATAAATCAATTTTATTAATTCACAAGTTAATTGAATTTGCACTTATTTATGTTAGAGGCACAAGCCTAATATTCAGAGCTCCAATAAATAACCATTTACACGTGATATTAAGAGTATATATCTTGCAACCTGGACAAAAGATTATTCTTATAATTATATTCTTGTCAATGTAGAGGATGGAGGGAAGCCTAGTAGTTTATTGGTTTACAATGTTGTGGTTAGAAATCTAACACATGAGAAAAAGGATTTGAAATGAGAGATGGTTAACATTTATAAAAAACCACAAGCATTAATTAATTATCTTATAAATATATTTTCAAATGAAGAAGATTGAGTTTTGGATTTGTGCTCGGGTTCAGGTAAGAATTATGATCTATCATTTATGAAAATCATACTTCAATATTTATTATTTTTAATTTATGTATTTTTACATTATTTAACTTAATTATTTATTTTGTATTTGGTGATTAGGTACAACACTACTGTGTTGCTTACAAAAAGGAATAAATTGCATAGCCATTGAAAGTGACCCACTACAGTGCGGTTTTACTCAACAAAGAATTAATGTTATTCCATCTCTTCTAGATTAAATGCAAGAAGTTGGCTTGAGGAAAGGAGATTGTAATGAATCAAAGGTGGAAAAAATGTCAAACGAACCTCAAGTACCAATAGGAGGATTGATTGGAAATGATCACTTTGGAGAACTTCCAGATATCCAAGTCCCAATGGAAGAGAAAAATGACACAATGGAAGCATAGAATGATGTCCAAGAAGATGATAATGTGTCTGTTGAGAATGATAAATTTGGGATATATGATATTGTTTATTAGTTTTAATATGTCATTGAAAACGATGCTTAATTTTGCAAATTTTTTATGAGTTATAACTGTAATGTTTTGACTTTCAGATTTTAAAATAAGAATGAATATGTATCTATTATTGTTTTATGATGAACATTTTTTATTATTTTCTTTTTACTTTTATTTGTATGTGAATCACTATACTAGGGAAAATGACATTAAATGTTGTCATTTTTTTACTTGAAATGTATAAAAATATGGAAACAAATGTTAATTTTTTTTTTAAATCACTTTTTTTTGTTCAGTTATGTCCATAAAAATGTTTTATTTGAAAAGTTATTTTAAACGGATAGGTATCAAAATGTATAGGTTTTGTTTATTATATATGGCTTTAAAATGTATTTTTTTGCTAAATATTTAAAAATGGTGTTATTCAACTACAATTATTTTCTATGTATCGAAGTAAAGATAAACAATGTGTTAAAAATGATATTTTCCACTATATTTAAAAGTATGAAACCATAAATTAATTGAGACACAATTATATGAAAAATATTAATTTCAAAAAAGTAAATGGTATACAACATTTTTAACATTGAAAGAAGTATGGAAAAATGATTAAAAACACCATTGAAAAAAATAAAAAATAAAAAGTTTAGAAATAGATGAAAAATAAGAATTTTAAAAAATAATGTGGATACATTATGAATAAGAAGATTTAAAATATCAAAAAACAACCTAAAAAGGGAAGGGGGATGCTACTAGTAGCACAACTTTTCAAAATGAGTTAAAAAATGTGACCCCTCAAAAAATGAAAACTTTGTAGAGTTCTCATTAAGTTGGTAAATATGTTTACACATGACTTGGAATTAGCAGCCATTGTTCATACATTAAAAAAGTGGAAACATTATCTCATAAGGAGAAGATTTGAGCTAAGGATAAACCATTGTGGTCTAAAACATTTGTTTGGATAACTGACATTAAATGTCAAACACACTAAATGGTTGAAATTTTTGAGTGAATATGACATTTGAAATTAAGCATATAAAAGGAAAAAAAACAAGTGGTTGATGAATTTAGTAGAAGAGCTCATGAAATGCATATTTCAACCATCGACATGTTCAACACAGATTTAAAAGATAGAATTTTAGAGTCTGCAAATTCAGATCAGCGATATTTTAAAATAAAAGAAACATTACATCAATGTATTTTATAGCATAAATTTGATTATTATGAGTTAAAAGGGAATGGAATACTCATGTACAAAGGAAAAATATATGTGCTAAATTCAGGAGAGCTGAAAAATATAGTGCTGAGGGAAATACACAATGTACCATATGTTGGGCACCCAAGATATCATAAAAAAATTGTACTTGTAAGAAGTGAATACCTTTGGTTAGGAATGAAGGAAGAAGTGGCTAATTACATAGCCATGTGTCTAGAATGCCAAAATCTGAAGAAAAATCATAGACATCCAGCGGGGTTGTTACAACCATTTTCCATTCCTGAGTGGAAATGGGAAGTGGTTATAATTGATTTCACTATAAAGATACCCAGAATTGTAAAGCAACATGATTCCATCATGGTGGTGGTGGATGAACTAATAAATGTTGCACATTTTATTCTTGTGAAGACTACACACAAGGAAACAGATATTGCATAGATCTACATGAAAGAAGTTGTTAGGCTACATGGAGTACCTGAGGCAACAGTTTCAGATAGAGATCCAAAATTTACATCAAATTTTTGGAAAGGGTGATTCAAAGGCTTTGGGACAAATTTAAATCTCAATACAACGTATCACCCAGAGTTAGATGGTAAAACATAGAGGACTAACCGAATCATTGAATACACGCTCATAATGTATGTGATGGACCAACCATCAAAGTGACAAGATTACATCCACTTATTAGATTTTTCTTACAATAATGAGTATCAAGCCCCATTAAAAATGAGCCCATTTAAAACATTGTATGGAAGGAAGTGTAACACATTAGTGAGATGGGATAACCGAGTAGACAAAGCTATCATTGGGCTAGATTTCTTGTTGGAAATGGAAGAGAATATGGTAAAGATCAGGCATAATTTAAAGGTTTCCCAGAACATGTAGAAAAGTTATGCATACAAGAATATAGTTTTCTGGGATTTTAATGTGGGTGGACATGTTTTTAAAAAATTGAAACAAAAAAGAAGTTCGATAAGATTGGGTTGCTGCCCAAAGTTGGCAGCAAGATGTTGTGGGCCATTTGAAATATTAGAAAAGATAGAGTCAATTTCATACATGTTAGCATTTCATGCATCCATGAGAGTGCATAATGTATTTCATGTATCATTATTAAATAAATATGTGCCTGACTCTAGCCACGTAATTGATTGGACTGTGATTCACGTGGAAAATGAAGGGTATTTTTGGTTGGAAACAGTACACATCTTGGACCAGAAATTCAAAGTGTTGAGGAATAAAGCCATAGGGATGGTAAAGTTTCAATGGATTTTCTACGGTATTGAAGATGCAACATGGGAGCATGAAGAAAATATGTGAGTGGAATTCCCACAAATTGTTTTCAATTCTGAAGAAAACATAAGCTAAAAATGCAAGACTCCATTTTTGGGACGCTAGATTCTGGAACCATATCTCAAAACTCTTGGTCACTTGCATTGATATCGCTGATAAAAGAATAGTGCAGCGTGAGGGACTGGGAGAAATGAAGGGGACACATTCTTTGGGTCAACAAATTGAGAAGAATGAGAGACTATGGTTGGAACTGTTGTTGGAGGGTAAACAAATTGCATAATTTTATTTTCTTAATATTATGATGTAAATTTGTATATGTATATCGACATGGTTTTGTTCCCTAAGGATGGTGTTCAATTGTAGGGGAGGGGGAATGTAACATACCCACTACAATCCCTAGTTTAATTAATGCATAATGTAGATATGAATGTGGCTATGTGATCTATGAGGATCTAATAAGGGAAAAAATCAAATTCCTCAAATATCAACAAAAATAGTCACAAGTTGAATAGCTCATCACAAGTTTTCAAATGGTACAAATGACACGTCAAACATAGTCGGGATGAAGAATATACGGCCAATCAAAGTTGCAGTCAACTTAGTCAAAAGTCAATGTTGATGTCATCATTCGTACAACTGACGTCATCATTGTCCGTCCAAGGTGATGTCAGAATGATGACATGATGACGTTAGCATGACACATGGCAGCTCAATAGACTACCATGTGGCATGTTGATTGGGCATTTTTGGTGGCCACTTGGGCCAATTAGCGATTGCAACGTGGCACCCACAGGTGATGCCACGTGGAACCACCCAGGGGCCACCATGGGGCATCCTAACAAGGAGACAGGTGGCAATGATGACTGGGTAAGCTCAACAAATCAGAGGGCACCATGTGGCACCCCAAAAATTCCCATTGAGGGCCAACGATCGAACTTTCGAAAAACATTAAAGGACCAGTCAACACCAATTCTTGTGGTCACATCCAAATGAGGCCCGACAAACTCTAACAAGAAGCCTTTAATGTGGGCCTACCCCAAAATACCATGCATGGATCATATCACTACAAGAAAAATACCCTGTAGCTGAGGTTTTTGCGGACACCCCTATAAAAATATCCCAAAAATTCATTTATAGAAGATGATACTATCGAAGGTGAGGGGGCGAAGGTTTTAGTGGATGTTTTTACATAGGTTCTTTTATAAGTACATAACACACTGATTTGTTTTCTACAACAGGCGCATCAGTGCCCTCAAAACTACTACATCGTAGTAGGGTTATTTCAAATAAAGAAAAATATTATCCAATGCGCTACAGAAATAAGGACACACTGGGAAATAATAACACACTGTAATAGATTTATTTTAAAAATATACGGTGCACAACGCAACATTGGAAGCACCGGTGTGTTATTAGTAGAGTGCATCATCATGTGGTTAAATACAAAACATTTACGCAACAATGTAGGATTGTGTCAAAAAATATATACCGGTGCACTCCATTGTATCATGCACACCAGTGCTCCAATATGGAGCACGGTGTTAGGGTTAATTTCCAAATTTAGGTTGTGTGCTCTGTAAACCCAAGCGCACCGGGGCGTTTATTATTATACCACACTGTGTCATGCTTAAACAAAAATTTTCGCACTATTTTAGTTTTTCAAAAAATGTACGGCGGTGCGCTATGGAGTAGTATACACACCAGTGCACACCCAAAAACACGCGCACTGTGCTAGGGTTGTGTTTTTTTAATATAACCGGTGCACTCATTAAACATGTATGGCCTGGTGTGGTTGTGCATTGAGTGCACCAGAACATGGTTTTATTAAAAAACAATTACCGATAGTAAAAAACATTTTTACAATTTTCAGTGATGTAGATATCAAAAGAATTGATGCAACCTTTTCCTATATAAAGTGCCCTTCCATCAGTGCTTTCCTTGGTTGTGTTCCTTTCATCTATTTCTTGGTGCCTGAATTTCAATTTTTTCCAAACAGTGGGCAAATTTAGTTTTTTTTTAGTATGTCGCAACCATGCCTCCTTGATGACAAAATGTCCAAGTAATGTCCTTGTTTATTCATAACTTAAGTTTTCACTATATTAAAATTTAAAATTGAGTGAAATTTTAAGTGTAAAAATAACAAACAAAAAAAATTATGTGGTGCGTTCGAGGCTCTCGGCTCACACCGCATATGGTGCGACCTATAAATTTATAGGGTACATCATGTACTTTTTTACATTTCTCGATGATGCATTGGTAAACATAAACACATCGGCACATCCGAAATGATGCACCGAAGAAAATCATATAACTGGTTGGGTGGTGCGTCAAAGTACATATAACGCACTAGGACGTTAAAGTACATAGTGCACTGCCCTTATCTTATATATTTTTATGCGGTGTGTTTTTAAACTTGTGCATCGGAGCACTCATGTTTACCAAACACACCACTGAGAAATGTAACATTATGTTGTGGTGCACCCAGTAATTGTTTTGGTGGCACCATGCACAGTGCGATAGTAATGACCAGAACACATCGTAATAAATTCCATACTCAAAAAAAATTAAAGATTATGTGACGATGCAACTATGTTAGTTACACGCGCTAGTGCATGTAGTGAATGTATACACACAATGTTTTTTTGCTAATTTTAAATATTTGTTTACTTGCTTTAATATTTTAATTTGTTTTTTGGTTTAAGCGGTGCATATGATAAAATTAATGCATCGAGGCGTATGTGTTGTAGTGTAGCGCCCCAATGTGGTACCATTTTATAATGCACTACATAACACAATAGAACATATTTTTTTCGATGTGTTAGTTTACACTGATGCACCAGTCACAGTGCTCACAATATCTATGGGCACATCGCAGACGGTGCATGACTATTTTTTTTGCACACCGCTAATGCAATTATCTTATTTTTTGAAGGGAGTTATTCTTCTATATTTATAGATAAATTTACCATTCAGTAGATTTTTTTAAATTTTTTATGTATGAGTGAGGTTGATGTATTCCATATGTTAATCATGCAGAGACGTGAGTGGAGAGAGCAACAGTAGCAACAGGAACAAAGGGTGGACTTGTACAATGTTGTACAGGAATGGGAGGTGAGGGAGAGGGAAAGGGATTTGTACCCTCTCCCTATTACTCCAGTGACTCATGCTCTCTTGAGGGATGGGTGGAATCATGAAGGTGGGTTACACTTTCGTGACAATCTAGTCTCCAAAATTTCAAAAAACAAATTTTCGACCGAACTAAATATATTTTTCGATTGAAAGATATTATTTTCGGCCGAACTATTGTTCGGCTGAAAACATAAACGTCAAATTGAACGGAGCCATAATCGGGCCCTCGATTTGCGTGTAGAAATTTGGTCGACCGGATATTTTCTTTCCAGCAATAGGTTTTCGGCCAAAAGATAGTTCGGCTGAAACATTATTCGGCCGAAAGATTGTTCGGTCGAACAATAGTTCGGCCGAAAGATTATTTATATAATTGCCACACATCGATTTGTGACGTTTGGAATTTTTTTTTGTTGTATTAGCTCTGTGAGGCTCTGTGTCGAGGGCTCTGTATTAGCTCTGTGTGAGGCTCTGTGTCGAGGGAGGTCGTGGTAGCAGTGGGCGCCGAGGTCGCAAGGGTCGTGGGCGCCGAGGACGCAGTGGTTGTGGAGAAATTTCGAGCGCCGGGGAGGTATTTTACGTTCGCGTAAATTATGGTTTGCGTAGGTTATGTTATGGTTTGCGGATAGTTACATTCGTTTGCATATGGTTACATTCGTTTGCGTATAGTTACATTCGTTTTTGGATAGTTATGTTATGGTTTGCAGATAGTTATGTTATGGTTTGCGGATCATTCATTTGTGTATGTTATGTTACATTCGTTTGCGGATAGTTATGTTATGGTTTGCGGATCATTCGTTTGCGTATGTTATGTTTGCGTATGTTATGTTTGCGGATAGTTACATTCGTTTGCGTATGTTATGTTTGCGGATAGTTACATTCATTTGCGTATGTTATGTTTGCGTATGTTATGTTTGCGGATAGTTACATTCGTTTGCGTTTGGTTTTCGTTTGCGTATAGTTACATTCGCAAACTGTAGATTTAAACACTATAAACACTATATTTCCACACATAGTGTGGAATTTTGCGTATAGTTACATTCGCAAACTGTAGATTTAAACACTATAAACACTATATTTCCACACATAGTGTGGAAATATAAACACTATAAACACTATATTCACTATAAACACTATAAACACTATATTCGGCCGAACCTCTTATAAACACTATAAATCCACACATATAAACTT
>ML782497.1:424449-438994 GCA_009831015.1 Picea engelmannii | reverse complement strand
GATCCTTTGATGACCTTCCACGTCTTATCTGTAAATATGGATATACAACCTTCACTTGCCAACTGCCCTGTTGAAATTAAATTTTTCCTTAAATCTGGAACATGTCTTACCTCTTTAAACAACCATTGGTTTCCATTTCGTTGTTTTATTTTTACCTTTCCCATTCCAACAATTTTACATGGTGCATCATCACCCAAATGAACCTGTCCAAAATCACCTTGAACATAATCTAGAAAATGTTTCCTATGGGGTGTGGCATGAAATGAAGCTCTTGAATGTACTACCCAAGACTCAGAAATATTATCTACAGAAAGAATCAAAACATAGTGTAACACATCACCTGTTACATTTGCTTCCTGATTTCTCTCATGTTCTCCATCTCTTTGTTTCTTTGGATCTCTGTAATATTTCTTCAGATGTCTTTTCTTCCCACAATTCCAACACTCTATCTTTCCAATTTTGGATTTGTATCTGCCCTTCCTAGAATTTTCGTGGTTCCCTGAGCCCTTTCCTCTATCATTTTGTCTTCCACTGTTCTCCATGTTCAATGCATTTCCTAATGTCTCACCTGTTCTTTTCCATCGCATTTCCTCACTAAGGATAACACCAACAACATCATCAAATTTTAAAGTATTTGAACCAGATACAGAGTTACATACAACCATGACCAAGTTGTTCCAGCTTTCTGGCAATGCGCACAAGATTAGAAGAGCCCTAACCTCATCATCAAAGTCCACTTTTACAGAACTTAGTTGATTAGTAATCGTATTAAATTCATTTAAATGATCTGCAATAGACCCACCTTCCGACATATTCATATTAAATAATCTCTTCATTAGAAATGCCTTATTGGACGCCAAGGGTTTTTCATACAATTTGGCCAATGCATCCATCAAACCCTTTGTTTTCTTTTCTTTGGAAATATTGAAATCCACTGATGCTGCCAGGCTCAGTCATATCATTCCTAGAGCCTTTCTGTCAAGAATCTCCCATTCTTCGTCCTTCATGGCCGTCAACTTCTTTGCTACTCCACCCAATGGTAGGAACAAATACTTCTGATATAAATAATTTTCCATAGTCATCTTCCATAACTGATAGTTTTGGCCTTTAAATTTCTCGACCCTAAAATTTCCATCTTCCGACATTGCTCCCACTTGAACCAGGAACCCTCTTTTCCTGCGAGTTACCTTTCGCTCTAATACCAGTTGTTAGAAAAACAGGATCATGGAGCAATAAAATAAAAACAAATGCGGAAACAAAACACAAAAGATACACAATACAAGAGAGACACAGATTTACGTGGTTCACCTAGTGTGGGCTACGTCCACTAGAGAAATTGTCAGGTCCTTCCTTTATTATTATCCAGCAAATGAAGGGATACAACCTACAGCAAAATCCACTGTAACTTCCTCTTCTTTCTCTCACAGTCTCCTCTCTCAGAATACAATATTCGCCATTAATCATAGCCGCAATACATTTCCCTCATAAAAGAGGGTTGCCTTCTAGGGAAAAAAACCCTAACATAATATCTATTGTTATATCTATGAACTTATAATGAACGATCTAGATTTACAATGAAATTACAATATATATTTACAAGGCAATTTTTCCTTCGGGGAATGCTGCCCCGAAACCCCCGCTAGGGACCCGCTTGCCCCCAAACTCCCCAGTCGGGGGGATAGCCCCCCCGAACCCCGCAGAGGGGGTACCCCCCCTCTGCACTCCCCCACGTGGAAGAGTGTACATACTTCTGGGATGTAAATACTTCATGGGGTATAAACACGGCTGAAAGCAAGTACCTCTCAATCAGGAAGATAATCAGGCTCCACAACCAACACATCTTCCACTATAGACGAAGCCTCCACTACTGTTGTAGATATGCATATTATTCCATCGACTGGACCAGATATGTTATAGCAATTATTTGACTTGTCCATCATATATATATATATATATATGGTGTTTTTTTTTCTATTGATCATGTTGATGATGTACTTAATTTATATGTTGTTGTTGATGTGTATATTGTTAGGTCATGTTAGTTTTGGATGTTAAATGTGTTTGATAGATGTGTATGTTATAACATTGTTCATTAGAAGTGCATTTTTCCTATTGATTAGGATGATATACTTAATTAATTTATATGGTTATATTGATGTGTACATTTTTAGGTCATGTTAGATAGGTTTAATGTTAAATGTGCTTGATAGATGTGGATGTTAAATGATGCTTGTTGGATGTATGTGATGATGATGTTAGAAAATGCTTCTCTTTTGTTAGATGTCATCACAATGATGATGCCCTATTAAATTATTAGATATGTGTGCTAGCTAATTAATGATGTTTATATGTGCTAGAGGTATATATAATTAGATGATGTTAGCTAGAGAATATAAATGTGTATTTTATATGTTTTTTATGTTTGTTATAAGATGGTTATCATCATTAGGTTTATTTTTATAATTTACAAAGTTCAATATGGTTGAAAATATAATTGCATAGATAGTTCATTATACATATTCATTCTAACAAAAACAAATTTCAAAAAACAAATTACATATGAATAAATATTATTTTTCATTGTACTAATTACTCTTTTTTAATAGACTCTTCTACACTAAAAATTGTTATTATAAAAAAGTTATGATCTCCAATGATAAGCATTCTATTGGCTTTAAAATTTTATGGATGAAAATCTTCATATTCTTATTTGTGTGATTATTACGTAAGTTGATTGCTATCAAATTTTAAAATATTACTTCATTAATTGTGGTTTTACTCAACATTGGGGGCATAATTTTATAAATATTTTCAAAAGCAATGATAAAAGTATGTAAACTAACAAACACTAATTTAGATAAAAATCAAATTATCATAAATTCAGGTTATAAATTTAATTTTTTAATTATAAACTACTTTTTTTTTGTTAATCTTACTTTTAAATCTACAAAATAAATGAACATAAACTCAATTTTTGAATCATCATGTTAACATATCCTCAAAAATGTTGTACTATTAAACATGCATATCAACCATATCCTTACATCTAATTATATCAACATAAAAAAGTAGAATTTCATATCCCATTAAAAGTTCCACTGGACATATAACATTTTTTAGGATTTCACAATTGGAAATACTTCAAGAAGATGAAACATTTTTAAATATTTGCAATGACATATAAATATGTTCAAATAACAAAAATTCCATGCAATCAAAAATAATTTGAAAGACAAACACATTACGCATCAAACCAATTGTTAACCAACTAAAATTGTTCAAAGATTTGTTATAATTAACTTAACATTTCCTCAGTCAGAAGATGAATAAAAAACAATATAATGAGTGAAATAAATAATATAACAAAAATATACAACAACAATATTAAAGATGAAATAAAACATGTACATATCACTCTCTATTGTCATCACCCTCATTATCTTCCTCGATTGGCATGATAACATTGTTGTTCTCAAAAATATGTTTTGATCTAGAGTCGTGTCTTAATACAAACCACCAATCCTTATCCAACACATTTGGGTAAAAACATACTTGGTTTCAGTGTTTTGGTAAAACATAAGGCTCCTTAGCTTCATCCCACATCTTTTTAGAGTTGATACATATCATCCCACTATCACAATCTTCCTTTAAATTATTCCGATCAAAAGTGTCCCACCACTTGCACCTAAAAATAACACATTGGAAAGAAGAGAAGTCCACTTGAATGATCTCTTGTATCTTTCTGGTGTAACCTAACTTCCCATGTATGGTGTTTTGATTGCGGTGGCTAGCATGACTAGATTGGTTGAACTCGACTTCCACTCCACGGTATTGTATCATGTGTCTTTCATCGACATCCTCTGTGTGAAAATGATGTTCATATGCCCACATAGATGGGAACAAATGCACCTATAAAAAAATGAACAAATCATAGTGTCAATATGTGTCTAATAACCCCACTATTAAAATATAAAATAATATAGATGTACTTACAATTCAAATGTGCATTAGGAAGTTAAAATTTATGTACACAAAACGATTATTACCGAGTTGTTGCAACCAATGCCTATGTTTAGTGCATCCTCTTCTTCATGTGGGTAACAATCAGATGCACCATATTTATCTATGACTTGTTCATCAACCCAACTGTTTAGGAATATCATTGGCATATTTTCTTTTAAAAGATCAAGATAAGGCATGCTTCTACCATTCAACCGTCTGAATTCTTTCCTGTCACTTTCCCATTTCCTACTCTTTTGTTCGTACAATGCGACCCACGAATGTGTTGCCTCCGAATTGTAAAGAATGAATTTATTGATGGCATCAATTTTTGAATTCGTTGATGTATTCATGAAATCAAACCATCATATAGTACTTATGAGATCATGAAAATATACATTATGAAGTTCAGTGTGAATAGTTATTGTGTAGAAATTTGACAAACGATAAGTCACTTACTATTTATCAAGTGCATTTTTCCATTTGTTTGGAGAAGCTCCCATTCTCTTTTGTCTTCATCCCTTTCGTCATCCCAAATCAATACATCTAGTTTGTTTTTGATCTTCTTGATGTACTCACTGGCATAATAGAAAGACTCATATGATATGTACCCCTCTACCATAGAGCCCTCGGGTTTTTCCTTTTGATGAATAAATCATTTAAACTTCTTCATGTACCTCTCTAAAAAAAAATCCAATGATAGGATACCACCTCGACAAATTCAACCTCATCTACTAGGTGAATTAAAAGATGAACCGACAAGTCCATGAAGCCTTGTAGTAGTTCCTTCTCAAACATACAAACAATCTCATCTATCTCTTGAAACCACCGTGGAACGCTAGGCATATGAATCTCCTTTGATGTGATCTAACGTACAAATGCATATAATTTAGATATGGAACACCTTAGGTCATGGGGGAAGTCATGGTTCACACACTCACGCATGATCAGAGGATAATGACACTACAAAGGAAACACATAAAAAATTAATTATATTTTATCCCATGGCATAAAAATAAAAATTACAAATAACAAAATCATATTTTTGACATACGTCGTACTTTTAGAAGGTTCAAATGGTCATATGATTTCAACCCCGACAAATGGTCTTGATGCATAGTGAATAAATGTTGTAGGGAAGACCCATATAAAGAAGGAACCTTCACACCCAATATAACTTTCTTTGCCAAAGAAAGATATTCTTTCTTCAAAATCCATGGGACATCGCCTTCTTTGAAAGACCAAGAGGGACCAGCTTCTCCTCTACTTTCTTGTCTTGTCCCATGTTTATTTTTAGTTTTAGAAGAAACAAGATCTCTCCTCACATCCAATGTGTCACTTTCTTTTGATGATATGTTCCTCCATTAAAAAGATGAACCATTTTTAAATATATGCATGGGATATAGTAAGTGGGAAATCTTAATATGCTCCCAATAATGAAGCTCATAAACGATATATTTCCTTTTCATCCCAATGTGAAATTTCTCAACATAGGCATCGAAGAATTATGGATCATCGAACATAGGCTCCCCATTTGAATTGAACATTTTTGTAATCTCCTTCTCCTTCTCTCTCTCATATTCTCTAAGCCACTCTACTAGTGTTATTATTGTAGGCATTTGGGTTCTCTCTGGTTTACCATTGAAAGCGGATGTTTCTCTGCTATAAGGGTGTTCTTCTAGGAGGAATACCCTCTAGCAATTGTACATTGGATTTCGTAGGTGGTTGGACCACCTAGCCTTCATAGAAGTTCCAAAACATTTACAGCCATGATATCCTTTCGTTACAAGACCTGCAAAATTATTGTATACATAACACGTTAGCGTTTAAGAATAGAATGCCAATCAAAACTAATAAAATATGCAAATAAATATTGTTGTGTATATAAAAAAATCAATAAATATGTTAACTACCAGAGAAAACTCCTAATCCTGGACAATCATGTGTGGTGTAAGCACATATGCCATACGATGCAAAAATCCTCTATGTTGTGATGGGTCTTGATACATCGTATACATGTATCCCTTCCCATAATTCCTTCAATTCATCTACCAATGGTTATAGGTAGAAATCCATATTCTTCACTTGTCTTCTAGCAGGGAATATAAGAGCTAACATAAGATGTTCATTCTTCATGAAAAACCATGGGGGAATATTGTTATTGATCACTACTACAGGCCAAATAGAATAGTTGGTATTTTGGAGGGAATATGGGTTCACGCCATCCATTGCTATGTTGAGTCGTAGACTTTGTACTTCATCATTCAATTTTTCTAGCCATGTATTCTTTATATGCTTCATGGCTATTGAATCTGTTGGAATTCACATAACTCCTGACTCACTTTTGTGCGAGGCATGTTATCCCTGCAACATAGCTAATTATTTTCAACGAAAGAGCCTTTGAATCCTTGGGATTATAGGAATGTGTCGCAATATCTTATGAGGAGAACCATGTGATTTACCATTTTTATTTGATTTATGGTATCTTTCATGCCCACATTTCATACGTATCTCTTTGTATGCATATTATCCTCTATATAGAATACAACCATTTAAACATGCATGATATGATATATACTCAACACCCAACATTTTCAACAATTGATTTGCCTCTTTGTAGCTACCGAGAAAAACATTATCACTAGGACGGACCTTATCTTTGAATATCTTGCAGTTAGTGGGCAATAGAATTAATGTACAAGGTCATTTAACATTTATAAAAGAAACCATTTATAATGTTGATTGTATTGTGACAATATTTCACAAAATTAATATAAGGCACTTGCTAGTCAATTACCTAAATATTGTCGAGAAACATGTGTTTGACATGTCAAAATTTGTTTTCACGTTGTAAAGTAACATTATTGTCCCAAGCTAGGTAGACTTTGACCGAACACTAGGTCCAAAGAGAGGGGTGGTGGAAGAATATTTTAGGCTTTCAAAAATGGTATCATTGATATGAGCATTATCCCCTAGCTCATCATTCTGGAATGTGTCTAACAACATTGTCTCCATGGAAATTGTATCCCATAAGTAATCATCCATACCAACCACTTTTGATTATCTCCATTGCCAACTTCTGAAGAACTACTATTGTTGTAGTCATTCCTAATTAGTGAATTTGGACATAGTGGGAATTGAATAGGTGGTTGATTCAACCATTCTTGGTATGCTTCCTCTCTGAGTTGTTCTCTCATTGCATCCTTCTTTCGGGTTGACATTGTTGTGGGGTGCAACAAAAGATGGTAGGTAGGTCGCTCATCATCAGAAGAATCATAATTTAAAAAATATTGAACATTAGTACATCGATGATATTAGTAAACACAATGCAATAATTTGTTTGCTCAAATTACATTATACCAAACAATTATTACCATCCTCGACCAAGGATTGTGCCTGGAAAATGGAATATCACAATTTGCAGGGTAAAGCAACTGTCCATTTTCATATACCAACTACTTGTGGTATGTTTCTCCTGATAATATCTTCCGACGTTTTTGAACTGGTACTGAAATATTTTCTGCATCTAAACTCGATTATGAATTAGGATCCTACAAATTTGGGTACATTTTTATTCAGATTGACATGAATAAAAAAACAATTCAATGAGATAATCGAAACATAAATAAAATAATTTAAACTCACTAGAGATGGAAAGGGAGAACTCCACAATGGACTTTGAACAATATGGAATGGGATGGAATTTCAAGAATTTACCATTTGATCATATAATAAGATTTTCTCCCTGCATTTCAAAAAAATTAGCAATAAATTTTCCTATACATATCTAAAATAAATTTCGAGGACCATACCAAAATCTGAGTTTGAATATAGTTTTGAAACCATTTTTTAAGAATAAGGCAACATAAAATGTAAAATGTATATTATTTGAGATGATTATACTATTTCATGTGCAAATAAAAGTTCAAATAACTTTAAAAGCATCTCAGTGCGCTTATAAACCACAAATGCACCGGTGCACATATTAGCAATAAGCACCAGTGCGTTGAAAAAACAACCACACAATGTTTCTAGATTTTGTTAATAAAAAACAATTATATGTCTCTGGTGCGACAAATAATATGGACACACCAGTGCAAAATGTAATCTGGTCACATCAGTGCATCTTACATAAACTCACCGTCGTTCCGAAAAAAGTTAGAAAAAAAACATGATTTTTTAAACAATTAAAAAAAGAGCGGGAACTGAATTTCATAAAGTCATTTAAATACTAAAACGTTATTCACTATTTCATTATTTTGCAAAATTTTATCAGGGGAGAGGCTTGCTAGAGAGACATATGGAGGAACACTGTGGAGGAGCATAATACTTTGGAACCACAGTATTATTCAGAATATGAGAATTTGAAGGATATGGTGATTCACTCTAAACCCTTTTCATAAAGTTTTTTAAATATTAAGAAGGTATTCAATATTTTCATTGTTTTGCCAAAATTTACAGGAGACATATTTGGAAGAGAGACATATCAGGGAGCATTATGGAGCGGAAGAATACTTTGGAACAATAGAAATATTCAGAAAATCGGGATTTGAAGGGTATGGTGATTCACTCAAAACCCTACATTCAGAAAATAAATAAATAAATAATTCATACTTACCTTAAACCCTTTTTTTTTGCTTACATGAATGCAAAATTTCACCCTATGGTTTAACTCTCTCTATCACTTCAGAATTAGGGCTTTTCGTTTTATGTATTTTAGATCTAATGGGTTTGGTTTTCTATATATAAGTGTTTGGCATGTGATGCAAAGAGACCACTTATTGCATGAGATCCCAAACATAGTCGGCCCTTTGCCTTTTATTTTATTTTTTTAAACGGTTTCTGATTAGACGTTTTTTTTTTTAACATTTTTAGCTTTTCCAATGCGCCTTTTTGACAAAAACGCATCGGTGCATTTATGTATAAGGAACACACTGATTAAGCCATATTTAAAAAATTAAAATAAAAAATATGGTGCATAAAAAACAATATCGTCGTTGTTCTCATCTAAACAACACAGAAAATGTTGTCACATTATTTTTTTAATTTTTTCTATTTTTTCTTCTCATCGGTGTGTAATTTTTCTATTGGTTTTTTTTATGAATGTTTAATTTTCTTTTCTGTGTTTTTGTTTTCTATTGTAGTTTTTGTGATGTCTTCTATATATATCACACTGTTGTAATTCACAATATTTTAAAAAAGAAATTAAATTGCTCGGTGCATGTTGTTGTATGGAACGCACCAGTGCTTTGTATATAAAAAGCACATTGGTTACAACGATTTTTTTTCGTTGAAAATTATGTGATTTATTTATAAAATATATTTAATAATTTATGTATTGAATGATACAGATTGTATATTGATAAAAATATGAGTGAGAAGAGTTCAAATAAGAAAATTTCTAGTCGACACAGTGATGACACATATAGAAAAACAAAAAAGGCAGGTTCTCTTTAAATTCTATACAAAATTAATATGGTTGAACTATATGTAAGTTTAACTAATATGTATGGGTTAGTGTGTGTCATGTAGGGCCACAAAATGAGGAAGCTTGATAACATTATTTATGATCCAAGTGCAGAAGAGCATAAAATCTTGATAGAAAATTTGCAGAGGGATGAATCAGGTGAATGAAAAAATACTATTCAATATGATTTTTGTTTTTTAATTTTCATTAGTAATATACTCATGAATATTAGATGACATGTTTCAAATAATCTATTAATTCACATACGTTTAATGTTCTACAACAACCAACAACAAGGGAACAAAATGTCACCCTAACAAACCAAAATTAATTAATATAGAAGATGTAAATGATGATGAATTGGTCCTTAGCTCATCTGGAGTGGTGTTGGATATTAATCAAGGGGGGGGGATTTTATAAAACTATGAGGGATATAGTGGAACGAATGTATAAATGTACTTTCCACTTACAATATAGAAATAAATCCAATGATTCCAATAACCAAGTTATATTTAAATTATAGTAAGCCTTTCCAAAGCAACGGTCAATGAGACCTGTCAGACTTGAAATAGCAAAAACATACAACAACAAAAAAGAATCATTCAAAAAGTAACATTCCTAAAAACACTTTTTTTTCAGAATATATATATATATATATATATATATATATATATATTACAAAGTATTCATTTATTAACATATCAATTTTGTGATATTTAACTTTCATATATCAATATAAAAATAATTTATTTTCATGTTATTTTTTTAGGAAAATTATGAAAATCCCAGAGGACCAATGCGCTGATACCCAAAATATGCGAGTAGGAATTTCCAAAAAAATGTACAAGGAGATGGTCAAAGAATTGAACATAATTGCATCGCAGGAGGAGCTACCTCAATGACAACGTGCTTCAAATGTATGTAATCATTGAATTTTTCTATTAGGTACAAATAATTAATTATACATTAAATATTAATTTTCAAATATTCTCTTATAGAAAAGAAAAGAAAATGGAACTCTTTCTGCACATAAAACTGGGCGATAAGGAAAAAAAGGGTTAATAGCAAAGTTTGTGAGTAATTGTTATTTTCCTATAACAGCTTAAGTTTTTTTTTTTGTATATTTTAAGTTGTTTTACAACAACCATCCTTGAATGTCTTCAAACAAGTGATAACATACAAAGAAGATCCATTAGAAAAATTGATTGACATTGGGTTAATTAATGGTTGTGAGTATATGTTGGTATATCAAAAATTCATTGTCGAATTTGTAAGTATTGTTATCACATAAACTTGTCAAGGTATTGTGAGTCTATATTTTCTACCTAGGTCTGTAATTTTTCCTATTTTTCCTCTTTTTGCAGACCCGATCTTAAGTTTTTCCTCTCGGCTTGTAGTTTTCCTGCTATTTGTTTCCACATGTTGGATAGACCTATTTTTCATGGTTAACTGGATGAGAATTATCGACCCTAAGCCTTTCTTTTTTCTCTAAGGTCGATCACATTTCTCCTTACCTCTGTCGTTGATCCTTTCATTTTACCGAACCCTCAGCCATTCCTCCAAAGTAGTATTCACAGGCCTCATTCATGAGAACCAGGCACAACACTTGAAGCAGTCTAATATCAACTCAGATCAAGAGAGTGAGCATGATCAACTTTCGGTGACAGAGATCCATCAGGCAGATTAGATCGACGGCCATCGGGTGATCGGGATGACAAAGTTGCATGAAGTATAGCATCAAAGTTATGAAATCACAAGGCCAATCCTAGTCGTTGATCCTTGGAAGGACACTTGGCGCAATATTATCATTTCGCTGACTCGTAGATTGGAGCAGTGAAAGGGAATATTCATGAGGATTCATGAAATGTAAAATCGTGAAATAATCTGGGTTGTTCATTTCAAAAGGACACATGTCGCTCGATCCAAGCAATCGCGATTTTGTGACTCGGAGATTTCAGCATGGAACAGAGTGAAAACTCATGAAACGCAAAGTCATGAAATGATATGAGCCATCCAACTAGGGGATCATGTGGAAACAAATAAGAGAAATCACAATTTCACATTTAGGAGGTTTCAGCATGGAGCAAGGCACGAAGCCTCGAGTCCCAAAATGTTGATGTTAATCAGGGTCATTCGATGCAAAGGGACAGGTGGTAGTGGATTAAGAAATGTCGTGGAACTGGGTTTCGAGGGTTTTGATTTGAGCCACAAATGAATGTCACGAAGTGTAAAGTCACAAAATTATCAAGGTCATCCAAACTAGAGGAGAATGTGGCACCTGAACAAAGATTTCATGGTTTCGTGGATCGAGAATTCTGAAGTCTAGCATGTAGGAATCCCTAAAAGGAAAAATCTTGAAGCGCCTTTGGATATAGGCATTAGGTCACGACCCGTGGCCATGTGAAAGTAAGGTTTAGGAGGAGCATATGGCCCCCAGTCAAGTATAGAGGACTATTTCAGAGTCCAAAGGAAGCATCGCAGTCATTGGTTGAGAAGCATATCTGACCATCGGTCAGATAAGTGATTTCGTCGATTCTGATATCGAGAAATATGAAGGTGAGACATATGAAAACCCCTGAAACATGAAATGTCAGGATTCCATTAGAATAGGGTCATGGCCCTAGGTTACATTGACGAGGGGCCAGAGGAAATGAGGCTAGATTTCGAGCCTTGGAGAGCAGGCATGTGGTGGTCACCTGAGCATTTTGTCTCGACCACTCTCCGGGGAAAAGCAGTTAATGTAAATTGAGAAGGTGGTTGAAACCTTGGCTCAATCCATAAATGGAAGGCTTGGAGGCTCTGGAGTGGTTAGCCCGTGGTACCCATGTGGACAGATTTCCCTGCCAAAGCCATATCGATCTGATATTGCGTCTGACAGAGGAGTGCAAGTGTAGCATGACAAAAGAATATACAGACGCAAAGCTTTGATTTCTATAGCCAAGTCACACTCCTAGTGTTGGCAGGTTCTTCTGAGTATAAATACTCATTTTTCATATTTTGTTAAGGGTCAATGGTAGAGAAATGCTCCCGTATTGTAAAGTTTTAATGAACATTCTGGTTCTCTGGTTATGTATACACATTTGAGACTTCTTGTTTAATGATAGCCATCTTTGTTACTCCATCTTATTTCCCTCTAATATTAAAAGAGTTCATAAGTGATTGATTCACGTGAATTATTGTGACTACATTATGATGAATGCTTGATTATAATGTTGTTATATTTTATTTTAGTTTCTTTGAGAGTTGACTTCAAGAATATCTTGTCTTTAATTATTTCCTCCTGGGCTATTGGAATACCTGATGTCTATGGAAGACCTTTACATTTTTCCCACTAAAGTCTTCCTCCTACTCACCTTTACTACAACTTATTGACTGAAGTTAGACCAAGACCTCACCTACTTGTGCTTTCCAATCCAGTTTTCTGAGTTAGAACGATACCATCCTGAGTCTGCGTCCATTAGAACACCTTTATATTTATTTTTCGTGACAAAACACTAATGGGTATCAGGCTTACCTCTATCGCAATCCAGAGGTGACATCTGGTGCTAACATGTATGGTGTCATTGTCGGGGATGAATTGAGGATTTTCCCTGGGTAGAATGACAACGAACTTTTGATTCTGAAGGTGCATTAGAATTCAAAACCTTTTGAAGATTGCAACTTACACTTGGCGACTCCACTGTGGCAATTCCATTGTCTCAGCTCTGTTGTTTCAGTTTGACTACTTCTAGCTACACCTGGTAGCCCTTGGGAGAACATAATGATCAGAGTTGGTATTTGATGGTGGACAAAGACCATACACACTCATTCTACATATCATTCACCTGGCAAATCCACTGGTTTGAAATGGAAAAAATCTTGGCTCGAAGGTTTTCTCCCTTTAATTTTTCTGTTTGTTCCTGGTTTTCCTAATGTTGTCCCTATTGTGGATGAATGGGGTGATTATTTTCCTATATTTAGAAGACACAGAGATGACCATCCTGCCGAGAATCTTCGTGAGTTTCATGAACTCATGTATCAGTGGGAGATATATCATGAGGATGTATTAATGAAGATGTTCATGTTCTCATTAGGTGGGGATGCTCATGAGTGGTTTTGATCCTTTCCCCCTGCTAGCATCCCCTCCCTAAGAGAGTTTCATGCAGCTTTCAATAGACATTGTCAACAGTTTTATTATTCCAAGTTAATTTGTCATTATTGTTGTGAAGAATATAAAGACTGTGTTCAAGGTATGATTGTTTCAAATGAAATTTGTGAGGATGAAAGTTGCGAGGATGAAATCTATGAGGATGGAAGCCGTGAGAATGAAGGATATGCCTCGGAGGAGTTGATGGAGCTGGTAAAATCTCTTTCTGCAAGGATGGAGGGATTGAAGGAAATTTTTTCTCGTCACTCTTACAGAGAAAATGCAAAGGATATTCCGGTCCTTGGAACAGACGTTTTTGGCATCCCTGCTTATGATGAAGAAGTTGTTGATTAAGGTTGGTTGTCATTGATGTCAACCCTTGAAGAAAGCCCCATAGCACAAAGGTTTGGGTAATGGACCCAATATTGTTTGATGTAAATATGACTCATTATTGTTTTGTCATGGTTGATAAGAACTAAATATGGATGAACTCCAAAGTGGTCCCCTTATGGTGAAAGCCCTCACGGGAAGACGCTTTGTGGAGTAACAAAACCCATGCTTAATTGTGGAATAATGAGATGAAGGAAAGTGAATTTTCCAGGTAAAATATCCTAGATGGATAGTGCTTGTCATTTCATTTCCGGTGGTATGTGTAACATCACATAATTCCTCACGGTTAGAGAGTTATGGCCATGAGAAGTTGGAGACCCAAGGTTTGGGTAATGAACCCAAGTTTGTTTGATGGGTAATGGTATGAGTTATGATATATTTTCAGATAATACTATTCTATATGGATACTACATGTCATGTCATTTCTGGTGGTATGTAGAACGTCACATAACTCCTCACGGTTTGAGAGTTATGGCCTTACGAAGTTGGAGGACCCTCATTTGTCATCTAGAAGCCCCAAAAGGTCAAAGTAATCAAAGTGGTTTAAGAGATTTTAAAAGGTA
>ML782497.1:404860-416160 GCA_009831015.1 Picea engelmannii | reverse complement strand
AAGTAGTTGATGAGTTGGCGCACATACATGAGGTGTATAGTTGATGATGTTGGTACATATTGATGAGTCATAGTTGATGAGTAGTTGACACATGATTGGTACGCACTTGGTTATGGTACAGGTTGGTGCATGGTTGATGCACTAGTTTATGGTACAGGTTGATTACAGGTTGAGGTACAGGTTGATGCATGGTTCAGACTTATTGGTATAGGTTTACAGCAGTATATCTCACAGTGATAGTGTGACAGTGGTTCCATCATTTTACTTCTACTTCAGGGTGGCAAGACGGGGCAAGGATAGGTGGTTGTAGCCACCTTCCGGTTGTAGTTGGAGAACATTGGGGGTTGTAGCCTCCTTTTGGTTGTAGCCAGAGATTTGGGGAGTTAGAGCTTCCCTCAGGTTGTAGCCTGAGAAACTAGGAGGTTGGAGCCTCCTTCCAGTTGCAACTGGAAAACAAAGGAAGTTGGTGCTTCCAATGAATGTAATTCTTCAAGACATATAAGAAAAAGAATTCCATGGTTTTCTCCCGATTTGGGTTTCCACGTAAAACACTGGTGTATTGTGCATGTGTGTGATTGTTTATTTATTACTGCTCATTATTGGATAATAATTCTACATTGATATAACATTTGAAGAAAAAGGATTATAATTACGTTATTACTGATTCACCCCCCCTCTCAGTAATCCAACAGAAGTGATGTTGGATACTGACCAAGAACAAACAGATTTTGATGGATATCCCAACGAGGAGGAAGAAAAGTAGAGCTCTTCCATGGTTCCTGATTATAGTGATTGTGAAACTGATCCTGGGGAAAGCCATGAAGGAGAAAAGGAGGAGCCACATATCTCAGCTATCTTGGTTCAAAAGTTTTCCCCTTTCAATTTCTTAGCCATATATGGTTATCCACATCCAGTGTCAGCTACAAACGAATGGGATGATTATCGTCTGAGATTTAGAGGAAGCAAGCATGACCATCCCAGTGAGCACTTATTAAAATTTCATGCATACATGCTTGAACATGGTTTATTTCATGAGGATGTCTGGATCAAGATGTTATGTTTTTATCTAGAACAACATGCTCTTGGATGGTGTCTATCTCTCCCTACTGCTAGTATCCATTCTTTGAAGGATTCTCACAATGATTTTAATTCGTATTACGGGAAGATTTGCTCGGCTCATATTATTTTTGATGATTGTTGTAAGTGGTTTGGACCCACATTCTGCATCGGATTGAGTGTTCCTCATGTGATGAGTCTGGTAAAGATCTGATTGAGAGAGAAAGCGAGAACGAAAGTGAGTATCTTGCCAATACGGATGAAAATTTTTCTCTCTCTATTTCCCAAGAAGAAGTCCTTCCATATGTGATTGATGATAGCGTTGATGATGGAATAACTATGGATGCATT
This sequence comes from Picea engelmannii, assembly GCA_009831015.1. Classification (NCBI taxonomy): domain Eukaryota; kingdom Viridiplantae; phylum Streptophyta; class Pinopsida; order Pinales; family Pinaceae; genus Picea; species Picea engelmannii. Next base: position 414,754 of record ML782497.1, on the reverse strand, counting down.
ATTTTCTTCCCCCTGTTCACATGTTGTCTCATATTTAAAAGAAGAAATGGTTGAAGAAAAGAATCAAGATATCATTATTTTCTCTTTGCAAGATAGAAGAGTTATGCGCTCACCTACCCCTGAAGAGTATTCAGAAGCAGAAAGCATAGGCTGCCAATCATCTTATGAAAGTGAAAGATCCTACCAAGAGTAGCATGATAGAGAGAAAGAACCATCCATGGATATACATGAAGTGACTTCTTGCTCTCATCTAGCAGATGTTATCGGAGTAGACAAGGGAGAAATGGAGTAGCTAAAGGTGCAATTTATCTCCTATCTTGAACCTGCAAATGAGAAAGTATCACCTGGGATCAGTCGACCCACATCAGTCCTCTACCCACTTGTACACTCTGAGAACATTGAACGATGGGTGAGCAATCAGGAAGCACAGGAGGTAATTTCTTGCTAATTGAGCTTTCCTGATTATAAATTGTGTGACCCCATGGGGTTGTATATGGAGCTACATTTTCCAAAAGCACTGGAGCCTGCAAGGTTATTCATATTATCATCACTCAGGGGTATTGTTGGTGATCCAAATCATGTTCACATTATGTTGTCATACTTCCCTTACCTTTTGTGGATCATTTGCAGTGAAGAGAAGGATTATATTACCGAGCAATATGGGTGGCTATGGTGGAAGTTTGTTTTCACCTAGTGTTTTGTAAAAACCAGTTAGCCTAGGATTGTACATAAATAAGCTATTTTTTGGAGCCCATGTGTTTATTTTCATTTTTAGGTAAAGCAGTGTACATATTTCCCTATTTTCTTCTGTGAAAGTTTTGAGCTAGACTCCATAGCCCAACAACTAAGGCATTGGAACTATTGGTTCTTTGCAGCTCGCAGGGAGCATGCCATCCTTTGTGGAGCCAAATGTTATCACATAAAATTTTCAAGGTCTTGGGAGTCTATATTTTCTACCTAGGTCTATAATTTTGCTTGTTTTTCCTCTTTTTCCAGACCCGATCTTAAGTTTTTCCTCACGGCTTGTACTTTTCCTATTGTTTGTTTCCACCTGTTTGATAGAATTGTTTTTCATGTTTAGCCGACTGAGAATTATCAGCCCTAAGCCTTTTTGTTTTCTCTAAGGTCGATCACATTTCTCCTTACCTTTGTCGCTGATCCTTTCATTTTCCTGAACCCTCAGTCAGTCCTTCAAAGTAGTATTCACAAGCCTCATTCGTGAGAACCAGGTGCAACACTTGAAGCAGTCTAATATCAACTCAAATCAAGTGAGCGAGCATGATCAACTTTCGGTGGCAGAGATCCATTAGGCAGATCATATCGACAACCATCGGGCGATCGAGATCACAAAGTTGAACGAAGTATAGCGTCAGAGTTCTGAAATTGCGAGGCTAATCCTAGCAGTTGATCCTGGGAAGGACACATGGCGCAAGATTATCACTTCGCTGACTCGTAGAGTGGAGAAGTCAAAGAGCAAATTCATGAGGATTCACGAAATTTAAAATCATGAAATAATCTAGGCCATTCATTTCAGAAGGACACGTGTCTCTCGATCCAAGAAATCGTGATTTTGTGACTCAAAGATTTCAGCATGGAACACAGTGCAAACTCGCAAAATGAAAAGTCGCGAAATGATATGAGCCATCCAACTAGGGGAGCACATGGACATAGATAAGAGAAATCGCGATTTTGCATTTTGGAGGTTTCGACATGGAGCAAGGCACGAAGCCCCGAGTCCTGAAATGTCGATGTTAATCAAGGTCATTCAATGCAAAGGGAAAGGTGGCAGTGGATTAAGAAATGTTGCGGAATTGGGTTTCAGGGGTTTTGATTTGAGCCACAAACAAATGTCACAAAGCGCAAAGTCGCGAAATGATCTGGTCCATCCAAACTAGAGGAGCACGTGACGCCTGATCAAATATTTTGTGGTTTCGTGGATCGAGAATTCTGAAATCTACCATGTAGGAATCCCCAAAAGGAGAAATCCTGAAGCGCCTTTGGAGATAGGTGCTAGGTCACGACCCATGGTCATGCGAAAGTAAGGTTTAGGAGGAGCATCTGGCCCCTAGTCGCGTATAAAGGACTATTTTAGAGTCCAGAGGAAGCATCAGAGCCGTTGGTTGAGAAGCATATCTGACCGTCGGTCAGATAAGTGATTTCGTCGATTCTGATATCGAGAAATCTGAAGGTGAGCCATATGAAAACACCCAAAACACAAAATGTCGAGATTTCATTAACACAAGGTCATGGCCCTGGGTTACATTGAGGAGGGGCCAGAGGAAAGGAGGCTAGTTTCCAAGCCTTGGAGAGGAGGCACGTGGTTGTCACCTAAGCATTTTGTCTCGCCCACTCTCTGGGGAAAAGAAGTTAATGTAAATTGAGCAGGTGGTTGAAACCTCAGCTCAATCCATAAATGGAAGGCATGGAGGTTCTGGAGCGGTCAGCCCGCGGTACCCCTGTGGATGGATTTCCCTACCAAAGCCATACCGATCTGATCTTGCATTTGGCAGAGGAGTGCAAGTGCAGCCTGATGTTGGTCACTATAATTGCTTAATTGATTCAAACAACCAAGTGATACATAAATTATCAACCCAGGGAAGTATTTTATTTCAAAGATAGCCACGCACTATATATGCTCAATTCCAAAATCAACTTAGTGTTGTAGTAAATAAACTTATACTAATCACACTTGCTTGAATAAACTGAAGTTCTGAATTAAATCACAGGAAAGCAACTTCCCTATTGTAGATCTTTAAAGATTAATCTAAGAATCCTGGATTACATTAGAATAACACTTGCAATGGGAAAGAACAACTATTCTACAATCAGAGAACATGACCCTTACTCTCAAACAGAGACTTCAGTACTAACACTCTTTCATGAAAATAGTAAGCAGAAGACAATTAACTCTATCTAACAGAGAACAAGGCCGTCTAGTTCCTTCCTTTTTAAGAAGGAGCCTTAAGCCCTATTTCTGTTCAGCACACTTGTGAAGTTGAGGTTTACAGAGACCATGATAGTCTGATCCCTTCCTTTCTGAGCAGGGACCCTTAACCCAGTCTCTGGCTAGCACACCTGCAGGAATAATGGAAATCTACAGAGAACAAGATGTTCTGGTTCCTTCCTTTCTGAGCAGGAACCCTTAACCCAATCCCTAGTTAACACACTTGCAGAAGTAAATGAAATCTACAGAAGACAAGGTGTTCTGATTCCTTCCTGTCTGAGCAGGAACCCTTAACCAAATCCCTGGCTAGCACACTTGCAGAATTAAATGAAATCTACGGAAAACAAGGTGTTATGATTCCTTCCTGTCTGAGCAGGAACCTTTAACCCGATCTCTGTCTAGCCTTATAAAATCATTACATAAGATTGCTGATAAAAAGAATTACGAATTTCATAAACTAAGACAGAGTTCAGTAGTGTTTCAGCAAAGCAGAATTCATTAAAAGCAGTGTTTCAGCAAAACGAAAGTTAATCAAAATGTAAACAGAAATTGTACTAACACAATTCTAAACTACTGGGTGAATCTTGTGAAGAAGGTGGGCCCTCCCTTCTCACAAGATTCCCCTGAAATGAAAAATCTAGAGAAGGATACTCAAAGCAGTCTTTTATTCATCTGTCGAAATATCACATTACAATTTGGAAGATAGAATATGTCCCTCTTCTCTGGAGCTTCTTCAATACATAAAACTTGGATCCCTCGAATGATGATTTCCTCTTATTTAAAGAGGGAATCCCTTCGATACAATTGATAAAAAATTACAATGTGTATCTGAGTCCTATCTTTAGTCGGATCTACTTTCTAAACCAGAATAGGATGTCCTAGTCTCGTGCAACAGAATACTATTACAAGAGATGAATGAGGTATTGTCGTTACAGCTGGTGTAACAACTTCTTCTCATTACTGCTGATGTCGTTTCAGCATCGCAATTCGCGGGTTGTTTCAGCCACGTGAATTGCGCTCTGACTATGTCGTCATTCTTGTGTAGGAGCGACAGTTATAGCTTTGTTGACCGCTGACTGTGACGGCTTCCTTTGTGTTTCAGCAACGTCGGTCCTGGCGGTTTCCTCTATGTTTCAGCATCTGCAACTCTGGACTGTGTGACAGCTCCATGTTTCAGCATCTGCGACTCTGGACTGTGTAACGGCTCTGTGTTTCAGCATCAGTGACCTCGAACTGTATGACAGCTCTGTGTTTCAGCAACAGTGACCTTGGACAGTTTTGTGTTTCAACAATAGGCTTCAAGTGCTAATCTGCAGTTTTGAACACTTATGAATTTCTAATCAATGGTTAAGTACGAGAGTGATGTAAAATATTATGCAAAACAGATTAAACGTATAGTAATGAGAAAGGACATTGTATACCTTTGGGATGATCAGATAAAGCGATAGTATGAGTCTAAATATAGGTGATCAAGAGTATAATAGTGGAAAAAAGTATAGGCAAAAAGGTACATTGTGTGGTCCTAATATCCCCCCCAACTCAAGGTGTTGCATGTCCTCAGGCAACTCACTCTGAATCAAAGTCTGGACACCTACTCTGATCATGTAAGTTACTTAAGCAGTAACTCTGGGAGGTACTGTCCGTTGGCATTCTGAACCCTTGCACCTGCTGTAATATTTGCCATGCTGCTGTTTCTGCCTTCTTAGGAAGCTTATAACTGACTTGATACCTTTCTATTGGCAACCAGAGAATGGGAAAATAAAATCGGTACCATATCCAGTTTTCAGCACAATGTCTAACACACTGGATGTAGTTGGGTATCCTGGAGATTGCTACTTCTAGGTTGGCAGGACCAAAAGGATTGTGTTGTTGTCTCTTCTCTGTGGATTGCTGCCAAAACAGGTTATTGGCCTGGAGGGCAGGAACCTCTATGGATCTGATGATGTGTTCACAATCTTGAATCACTTCTGATTGTAGCTGCTGAACATGTTCAGTCACCCCTGGTTGTTTTAAGAACTCATAATATTGTGAGATAAAGGTAGCTGCTCTCTGTGGTTCTAGTCGAATCCAGAGGAGGCGATTATCTTCATTGTGCTTGGTAGCCAAAAAGTCATCTTGCCAAATGATTTGATTGAGGAGAAAGGAAGTGAATGCTCGAATTTGAATGTCCCCAACAAGGGGATTTATGTTTAGCAACCTTTTTTCTGGAATAGCCTCATTATGAAAGTATGTCTCACAGAGGAGGTGTTGATCCCTGGTAGAGGCAACTACAAAAGTTTTGATAAAATCTGTTGATTGTATTACTGCATGGGACTTACCTTCTAAAATGGACTTGATCTGAAACCATGTGAGTCTCTCCATCAGGAATAAGGAGTAGTTGCAAGATGGCTTCCTTGTGCCTAGTAGCTTCTGCACCAAATCAAAGACCAAGACCAATCTCCTTTCAATTCTTTGTTCTTCTTCTTAAGGTCACGAGCCTCCTGGCGTATCTGTTCTAATGCTTCCCAATTTGAGTAAGTATGATTTATCCAGATTTTTTTGTGCACTTGCAGGTTTTTGGTTTGTGTTTCAGCATACTCTTTCTTCCATTTTTGTATTTATGCCTACTCATCCCATAACCGAGTTTGTGTTTCAGCATTGGAAGTAGTGGGATGAGATAAGGTCTGAGTAGATTGTTCCCTGGAAGTGGAGAGATTGATCTGGTTGGGAGGTGTAAATTCCTCCATGGGCACTGTCTGTACAACCTTGTTGACAAAGGTAGGGGCTTCTTTTGTGGCAATGCAGGGCTCAGTCTTAAGCTTGGGAGGGCTTGTTGGTTCTTGTGTTGCAGTAGGTTCAGTCTTGAGCTTGCTAGGGCCTGCTGGTTCTTGTGTTGCAGCAGGTTCAGTCTTGAGCTTGCTAGGGCCTGTTGGTTCTTGTGTTGCAGCAGGTTCTTCCTTGACTTCAAAAGGTGAAGGGGTAGGGGCTTCCCCTGGCACTGGGACTTGAATCACCTTATAGCCTACCTGATGGTAAACATCACCACATTTGCAGCACATGTATTCTTTACACACGCTCTCTGTAGTCTCCTCTGACAAGGTTGTTGTTCGGGCTAAGGTGTACGAATTTAGTTCTTTTTCATATGCTTCCCTTGCCCTAGCTAATTCTTGCTGATATGCTTCCAATTGAGACTTTAAAAACTTGTTTTCTTCCAAGACATTGGCCATTGTTTGTTTGGATTGAGAGATGACTGGTTCTTGTGTGGCATTCATAGCCTCATGAGCTGGTTCTTGTGGAGCAGCTACAGGAATGGCAGTTGATGCTTGTGTTTCAGCCTCTTGGTGTAAGGAGAGTAGTGTTTCAGCACCCTCGACCTCTGATTCCTGAATCTCAATGTCAATGTCAGTGGTTGGTTCTTGTGTTTCATCCACTGAATGGGTAGCTGGTTTTTCAGCTACTTTGCTCGGGGAGCGTAGTGTTGCATCATTCGGAGTCTCTGATTCCTATAATTCAATTTCAATATCAATGGTTGGTTCTTGTGTTTCAGCCACTGCATTTGAGGAGGGTAGTGTTGCAACATTCAGGGTCTCAGATTCCTCAATTTCAATATCAGTGGTTGGTTCTTGTGTTTCAGCCACTGGATGGGTAGTTGGTTGTGTTTCAGCTACTTTACTTGAAACAAATGATATCTGGGCACCTGGTTCCTGTAACTCAATATCAGTGGTTGGTTCTTGTGTTTCAGCCACTAAGGTTGGAACAGGCAAAGATCTCGAGATTGGAAAGGTTGGAGGTGGATGGGGTGTTAGTCAAATTGGTGGGGTGTCTAGGGTAGGGGTCATCAAGGGTGGCCTCATTGAGGCTCTTGTTCACTTTTTGCGCAAGAAGGGTGGAAAGGGGGAAACCTGTTTTCGTTTTCGTGGAGGTTTTTCCTGAGTGATAGGGAAGGCGACATTTTCTGGTTCAGAGTCATCACTGAGAATATGAAGGGCGGGAGTGGATGACTCTGGTAGGGTATGTGGTGGATTTGGTGGGGTAGGGGAATTGGCTGGACTGGTTGGTTCTGTGGGCGGGATAGTGGGTACTTCGGGGAAGTCTGGGGGGTTTTGTTGTTGCTGCTCCTGGGGAATTTCGAAAGCTGGTTGAGGGTTTATGGGTGGGTTATCTAGTGGACGGTTTTGTTGGTTAAAACCCCTGTTGATGAGTAATTGAACAAGACGGTGGTGGGTAAGTGACAGGGTTGGATCTTTTGCCTTTCGACAATAATGTGCCATATTCTTCAGACAGCCCAACAAATAATAGGGAAGATTGACCCGTCTGTTATGCCTTAAATGAGAAAGCAAAAGGAAGTCGTGCTGATAGACTACCTGATAGTGACCTTCGCAGGTCAGGTAGTGCTTGATGAATCTGGTGACCTCCGGCCACGGGGGTGGTAGTGAACTGAGTTGAACGCCTCTGCCCTTTAATACAATTCTTTCCTTAGGCAGGAAGAAGCTCTGCTGGACATCCCCGATGATATGATTTCGACTGAACTTTCGAGTGTCGTCAATGGGGAAGCCTGAGACCTCTGATATGTCTTCTTCTGTTACAGATATTCAGATGCCTGCGACGTCAGAGTGGTTCTCCTGAAGATTTCGAGCAAACTGTAGGACTTGTTGTTCATTAAATCCTTGAAGTCTGCGGAAGTAATTAAGCCACCCTTCCTTCTCAAAGATTTGATACGCTGTTGGATAGTGTTCGAGCAGTGCTATGGTAGCGGGTTCCTTGCGTATGACAGCTCCTCCCATGGCTACTAGCTTAGTAAGATACAACGTCGAGAGTTTGTGTATCAGCTCTGGCACAAAGTGAGTTTTCCAAGGGATTATATGCAGGAATAGTGGTTAAATGCGCGAAAAGGTGATGAAGTGGGGATGGCGGCGGTGAAATCGGATGAAATGATGGTATCGTGGATTTGATGTGTACTTCCCCTCCCGTTAAGTGCGATTAGTAATAATGGCACTTGAATGGTCATAATGGCTTAAAATCTTTCTCATTAACTATAGTCTAACTGAATTACATAATATTTACGTATCTCGCCTTACCGGTTGATTCGTTCTGCCAACAAGATGTCATGTATGTCAGTAGTAGTCATGTCGTGGCGGAGACCTTTGATTGTGTTGAGGGTTGCTGACTAGAGGGACAAACTATAATCTGAGGGTGTAGAAGCTTGCCGACAGACGATGGTGAAAGATCAGTGTTTCAGCAACAGAGAAGAACAAAACAATTGTTTTAGATGAAGAACTGCTGATGAATGGTGTTTCAGTATCGGAGGAAAGTCAAAAGTGTTGAACGGTGGTGTTTCAGCATTGAAAGAAAGTCAAAAAGTGTTGAACAATGGTGTTTCAACATCGGGAAAAAGTCAACGGTGCTGAACAGTGGTGTTTCAGCATCGGGAAAAAGTGAAAAGTTGTTGGTAATGGTGTTTCAGCAACAGAGGGGAAAAAGGCGAAATAATTGCTGGACGGAGTTGTTTCGTCGGTGAAGGATGGTGAGGGAATGGAGAACTGGAGTGTTTTGGGAGTGGGAAAAAAAAGTGTTGAACAGCGGTGTTTCAGCATCAGGGAGAAATAATGAAAAGTTGTTGGTAATGGTGTTTCAGCAAGAGAGGGGAAAAAAAAAAAAGGCGAAACAATTGCTGGACGGAGTTGTTTCGTCGGTGAAGGATGGTGAGGGAATGGAAAAAAGTGGGGAAAAGGTTGTCGAGCTGTGATGGGAGAAAAATGTGTGAGTTTGGTGTTTCAGTAATGAAGGAAAAGGGCGGATTGCTGATAGTGGTGTTTCGGCGACAGAGAAAAGTCAAAAGTGTGGAATGGTGGTGGTTCAGCATCAGAAGCAAGTCAAGAGTGTTGAACGGTGGTGTTTCAGCATCGTGAAGGTCAACAGTGTTGAACAGTGGTGTTTCAACATCGTGAAAGTCAGTAGTGCTGAACAGTGGTGTTTCAGCATCGTGAAAGCTTGTCTCTTTGAAGTAGGATCGTCCTCCCTTAGTGGTTGTGCTATGATCGGGTATCTGCAAAAATCGACTATAGCATGGCATTTCTTGACAGGGTTTATTAGTAAATAAAATCTGATCTAATATAATACTAAAGAAAATTTAACTTAAAATAATTAATTGTTATTAGGGGTAGAGACCCCCTCAACAAAGAGAAAATGGGCATCTTCCATGCACGTGGCCTTAAAGTCTTCTTTAGAGATAGGTCGCTGATACAGACGGAGCCGATGACCATTTACAAGTAACGGAGTTCTGGAATCATCGATTGTGAGGAGCCTTACCGTTCCATTGGGGAAAACTGTGTCTACTTCGTAAGGTCCTAGCCATCTTGTACGCAGTTTCCCTTGAAATTCTTTGAACCGGGAATCATACAGTAGGGCCCAATTACCTTTTTGGAACTGCTTGTTCTTGATATTTTTGTCATGCCATTGTGATCTTTGTTGTTGAATTATGGTTGTTTTCTGAATGGCATCTAGTCTTTTCTCTTTGAGTTCATTAAGCTGTTGCAACTTGGCTGTCTGTGCATCATTTAGATCAAGGTTGATAGCTAAAGCAGTCCTTAAGGTTTTTATCTCAAATTCCACAGGAAAAACAACACTCTTTCCATAGACTAATTCATAGGAAGAAAATCCTGTAGTATTTCTCCAGGTAATTCTGTAGGCCCATAGTGCTTCAAGGAGCCTGTAGGACCAATCCTTTCTACTTTCCTTCACTATTTTTGTGAGAATGTCTTCTATTACTTTGTTTGTGATTTCCACCTGTCCATTGGCTTGGGGGTGGTATGTTGTAGTCATTCTCTATTGAATATGATATTTCTAAAGGGTGGCTTTGAACCCATGAGAAGAGAAAGGAGGTCCTCCATCTGTAACTAATTCTCTTGGCATTCCAAATCTGGTGAAGATGTCTTTAAATAAGAAATCTATAACTGCTTCTTCAGTCGCTC
>ML782497.1:388688-404052 GCA_009831015.1 Picea engelmannii | reverse complement strand
GATGAGATAAAATGTCCAAGCACTATTCCTTCACTCATCATCATATGGCATTTTTCTGTACTTAAGGAGAGTTGGTCTTGTATGCATCGTTTAAGTACCTTCTCAAGGTTTTCCAGTGCTTCCTAAAAAGAAACACCATAAGGAGTAAATTCATCCATAAAAATTTCCATAGAGTCATTAAGCATATCAGAAAAAATTCCCAAAACTGCCCTTTGGAAGGTTCTTGGTGCATTACATAGTCCAAATGGAAGGACTCTATAAGAAAAGGTTCCCCAAGGGATGGTGAAGGTGGTTTTATCTTGATCTTGAGGTGCAATTTTAATCTGGTTGTACCCACTGAAACCATCTAAAAATGAGAAAAATTTATTCCCTGACAAACTATCTAATACTTGATCAATGAATGGTAATGGAAAGTGATCTTTCTGAGTGTCTTTATTTAAAGCTCTGTAATCCACACATACTCTCCATTTCCCGTTCTTCTTAGGAACTTATACCAATGGGGACACCCATTCACTGTCTGATATAGGATAGATAAACCCTTCTTTGAGCAATTTTTGAAGTTCTTCTTTGAGAATTTCTCTTAAGTTCGGGTTCATTCGTCGCTGAGGTTGGCAGATTGGCCGACAATCTTCCTTAATATATATTCTATGAGTACATAAATCAGGAGGGATTCCCTTCATATCTGTGTAATCCCATGCGAATGCTTCTTTATTTTCCCGAAGTAACTTCATTAACTGTTGTGTTTTAGCATCTTTCAAATGAGGGTTTATATTTAATGTTTTACCAGGTTCAATTTCGACCGGTATGCTTTTGGAGGAGATGGTTTTAGGTGTTTGAGGTGGGCTTCCTTAATTGAGGTCTTCTTGATTATCAGAATCCAACAACGCAGTTAATTGATTATGAATTTGTGGAGTGACAGAGGAGGGCTCACAAATAAAATTATTGATAATTTCATCCTCAGTAGAGTCTTTCAGGCTTAAAGCTTGTCCAATAGTCAAAAGAGGTTGATTAGGTTGATCCTCAAAATCTACCCATACAGAATTATCATTATTAACCAGGAGTGTAGCATGAGGATAGAGGGTAAGCTGCTTAGTTTCATAACCGTTTGAAATTGTCATTGAGCCCGATCTACAGCTGATAAAAGCATATGTTGTGGCTAGCCAAGGTCTACCCAGAATTAGAGGATGGCCCCCCAACTTTGTTTTGGGCTGCAACACTGTAAAGTAAACAGGGTAATTCCAGGATTCCACAGAGATGTTGAGGTCTTCAATGACTCCTTCTGGTTTAATTGTGGATCGGTCAGCCAATTCTAGGATAGTTGGGGTATCTCTGACTTGATCTTGTAATTGTAGCAGTTGTAAGGTTTCCAAAGTCATGATATTGATGGTTGCACCTAGGTCTACCAGGACTCGAGGGATTATCATTTTTCCCACTTGTACTGTAACAGTAGGGTGGCCAGGATCGTCATATTTGACTGGGGGAGTCTTGCCTGACATTAATGTAGACAGATCTCCCATAACATGGACTGTAAGGGGATCCTTAGTTTTCCTACCAGGATTTTTAATACAAATATCTCACATTGTCCTAGCATAGATAGGTACATCTCTGAGTGCTTGCAGTAGGGGAATTTTGACATATAAATTTTGTAATTCCCCTAGAAGATTAAAGGCTGGTGGTTCAAGCGTTTTGGTTAAGGCTAAACGCTCAGGAAATGGTGGTGTTGTTGTTTCAGCAGCATTGTTAGAAGATGATTGTACCTTTTCAGGTACATCATGCTCCTTTGTTTCCTCTTTATCAGAAGAGGTCATATCAGCTATGGTAGGTTCCACTATTCTCCCAGATCGAAGGTGAATATCGTTGCATTGCGCAGGGAGAAGAGAAAGTGTAGGCTGGTTATAAATATCAATGCACTGCACAGCTTTATTATTCAGTTTGGGGTTAGGTTGTACAGGTAGCTGGGATCTGATCGTTTGATTGTTTGGAGGAGTACCTGCTGGTAAGGAGAGTGGTTGTGAGAATTGAGGTAATTGATTTTGAAATGCAGGTTGTTGTCCTCTCCAATTTTGATTCCTCTGATTCTGATATGGATGTTGTTATTGTGGAGGCCAAGGGGTCCACGTTGAGGGATCAACAAAGGGTGGGTTGTTTTGCTGCATGGGTGGATAAGTTTGTTGCATGGGTGGGTAATTCATTTGATTAGTGTATTGCATTTGGTTGTAGGGTTAACTCATTTGATTGAAAGAAGAGTAATTGTTCCAACGATTAGAAGATGAAAATGGCATGTTAGAGTTCATACCTTGTCCTCGCGGTTGTCATTTCCTCCTCTGTGTCATCAGATAGACAACTTCAGCTTCTTCGTCCGTTGGTTGTAATGTTGCCTTGATCCCTGGTAAAGATGGAAAATTTTGGGTATCATGATCTTTGTCACAGATAGTGCAGATTGGTTTCTTGTCCAGTGGACATTCTCTTCGTGGATGCTTATCTCTGCACTGAGAACAAAAGATGGACAAGGCTGCTTCTACTTCTGCTTGTTTTTTCTTAATCTGCAGGGTATCCATTTGTGAGGAAAAAGAGCTTAACATTTCAGTTTTAAAACCTTCAAGTAGATTACCTATTTCAGCTCTTGTTGCTCCACCACTGGCTGATTTTTGGACTCTTGAAAATGTGGTGTCCCTACTGTTTGGTCTATTTCTTGAAGCTCCTCTTGAACATATTTTGCATAAATTAACAATTTCATCTTATGATTCCTTAGATATGTCCCCTTTCCCAAGCATATTTAGCATATCCAGAGAGTCATCCCTTACCCCTTTTAATAAAATAGTTTTGAGAATATCCTTACCTACATTGGGATGACTGGATCTTTGTAGATTGTATTGTAGCCTTTCTACAAAGTCCTCCAGATTCTCGTCTTCTTTCTGCATCATCTTAAATAGCTCCTCCTTCTTTTCCCTTGTTCGGCAGTAGTCCTGGTATTTGTTCAAGAATTTATGTTTCATTTGGTCCCATGTTGTGATTACATGGCTTCCAAGACTCATAAACCATCTTAGTGCATTCCCTTTTAGTGTTGCTGGAAATAGCTTTAGTTTTTTAGCATTAGAAACGTAATCATAACTTCTGCATTATATATCAAACTCAAACAGAAATTCATCAGGATCCTCTGAAGATAAACCATGAAAATTGGGTAATGCTGAGAGTGGGATGTTTTTCATGGGGCCTACTCCTCTGGGAAGATCACCAATAGGAAATCCTAATGTAGATAAAGAATTTTCATCATTTACCTCTCCTTCAGGATTTGCCTGTTCTTCGTGACGCAATTCTTCATTGTATTCATCCATGTTTTCCTCTGTCTTCTCCCCTGCTGTACTTGCTCTGTCCTCAATGTCTCCTACTGGCTTCTAGACTGTTTCAGGACTCCAAACTTCTTTCCCTGTTCCAAAAATTGCTTGAAATGAAGGCTGGGAGTTCTGTTTTCGAAGGTTTGGTCGTTGAGCAACAGATTCAGACTTTGATAAAATTTCGTCAATGTAAGTCTTTCTTCCTCCTTTTCCTTTTCCTTTTCCACCTGTAGGTTTAGTGTCTTTGGGGTTTTTCATGCATTCTTTTTATCTAAAGAAAAGAAATAATAAATTCTTTTGAAATCTATAGCTATCTTCCCCGGCAATGGTGCCAAAATGTTGGTCACTATAATTGCTTAATTGATTCAAACAACCAAGTGATACATAAATTATCAACCCAGGGAAGTTTTTTATTTCAAAGATAGCCACGCACTATATATGCTCAATTCCAAAACCAACTTAGTGTTGTAGTAAAGAAACTTATACTAATCACACTTGCTTGAATAAACTGAAGTTATGAATTAAATCACAGGAAAGCAACTTCCCTATTGTAGATCTTTAAAGATTAATCTAAGAATCCTGGATTACATTAGAATAACACTTGCAATGGGAAAGAACAACTATTCTGCAATTAGAGAACATGACCCTTACTCTCAAACAGAGACTTCAGTACTAACACTCTTTCATGAAAACAGTAAGCAGAAGACAATTAACTCTATCTAACAGAGAACAAGGCCGTCTAGTTCCTTCCTTTCTAAGCACGAGCCTTAAGCCCTATTTTTGTTCAGCACACTTGTGAAGTTGAGGTTTACAGAGAACAGGATAGTCTGATCCCTTCCTTTCTGAGCAGGGACCCTTAACCCAGTCTCTGGCTAGCACACCTGCAGGAATAATGGAAATCTACAGAGAAGAGGATGTTCTGGTTCCTTCATTTCTGAGCAGGAACCCTTAACCCAATCCCTGGTTAACACACTTGCATAAGTAAATGAAATCTACAGAAGACAAGGTGTTCTGATTCCTTCCTGTCTGAGCAGGAACCCTTAACCCAATCCCTGGCTAGCACACTTGCAGAATTAAATGAAATCTATAGAAGACAAGGTGTTCTGATTCTTTCTTGTCTGAGAAGGAACCTTTAACCCGATCTCTGGCTAGCCTTATAAAATCATTACACAAGATTGCTGATAAAAATAATTACGAATTTCATAAACTAAGACAGAGTTCAGTAGTGTTTCAGCAAAGCATAATTCATTAAAAGCAGTGTTTCAGCAAAATGAAAGTTAATCAAAATGTAAACAGAAATTGTACTAACACACTTCTAAACTAATGGGTGAATCTTGTGAAGAAGGTGGGCCCTCCCTTCTCACAAGATTCCCCTGAAACGAAAAAGCTAGAGAAGGATACTCAAAGCAGTCTTTTATTCATCTGTCGAAATATCACATTACAATTTGGAAGATAGAATACGTCCCTCTTCTCTGGAGCTTCTTCAATACATAAAACTTGGATCCCTCGAATGATGATTTCCTCTTATTTAAAGAGGGAATCCCTTCGATACAATTGATCAAAAATTACAATGTGTATCTGAGTCCTATCTTTAGTCGGATCTACTTTCTAAACCAGAATAGGATGTCCTAGTCTCGCGCAACAGAATACTATTACAGGAGTTGAATGAGATATTGTCGTTACAGCTGGTGTAACATCTTCTTCTTCTTGTTGTTGATGTTGTTTCATCATCGCAATTCGTGGGTTGTTTCATCCACGTGAATTGCGCTCTGACTGTGTCGGCATTCTTGTGTAGGAGCGACGGTTATAGCTTTGTTGACCGCTGACTGTGGCGGCTTCCTTTGTGTTTCAGCAACGTCGGTCCTGGCGGTTTCCTCTGTGTTTCAGCATCTGCAACTCTGGACTGTGTGACAGCTCTGTGTTTCAGCATCTGCGACTCCAGACTGTGTAACGGCTCTGTGTTTCAGCATCAGTGACCTCGAACTGTATGACAACTCTGTGTTTCAGCAACAACGACCTTGGACAGTTCTGTGTTTCAGCAATAGGCCTCAAGTGCTAATCTGCAGTTTTGAACACTTATGCATTTCTAATCAATGGTTAATTACGAGAGTGATGTAAAATATTATGCAAAATAGATTAAACGTATAGTAATGAGAAGGCACGTTGTATACCTTTTGGATGATCAGATAAAGCGATAGTATGAGTCTAAATATAGGTGATCAAGAGTATAATAGTGGCAAAAAGTATAGGCAAAAAGGTACATTGTGTGGTCCTAACACCTGACAAAAGAAGATACAGACGCAAAGCTTGTATTGCTATAGCTAGGTCACACTCCTGGTGTTGGCAGGTTGTTCTAAGTATCAATACTCAGTTATGATATTTTGTTAAGGGTCGATGGTACATAAATGCTCTCGTATTGTAAAGTTTTAATGAACATTCTGGTTCTGTGGTATGTATATGCATTTGAGACTTCTTGTTTAATGATAGCCAACTTTCTTACTCCATATTATTTTCCTCTAATATTGAAAGAGTTCATAAGTGATTGATTCACGTGAATTATTGTGACTGTATTATGATGAATGTTTGATTATAATGTTGTTATGTTTTCTTTTAGTTTCTTTGAGAGTTGAATTCAAGAAGATCTTGTCTTTAATTCTTTCCTCCCGGGCTGTTGGAAGACCTGGTGTCTGTGGCATACCTTTGCATTTTTCCCACTAAATTCTTCCTCCTACTCACCTTTTCTATAACTTACTGACTAAAGTTAGACCAAGACCTCACCTTCTTGTTCTTTCTGATCCAGTTTTCTGAGTTAGAACAATACCATCCTAAGTCTGAGTCCATTAGACCACCTTTATATTTACTTTTCATGAAAAAACACTGATGGGTATCAGGCTTACCTCTGCCGCAATCCAGAGGTGACTTATGGTGCTAACAAGTATAATCTATTTTTTATTGCTTCCATCATTTTATAATTAATGAAACAAAAATAATACTTTATATTAAATCTATGATTTATTATGGGGTATAGAACATGTAGGAAACAAAGTATGGAACTAAGCCAACAAAAGAATTGTTGAAACAAGGCATGGGATTTGATTTTGGAGATATGTGTATGATTCATGAGTCACTTCTTGCTTTGGAGGTATGTCGCTTTTCAATTTACATTCATGTATATTATTTATTTCAATTTTCATTATTCTCACCAATGTAGATAGACTCATTACAATTTATTTTTATGTTTGTAGATGGAACTTCAGTAAGAACAAAACAATCGAGACAATCAACCAAACATTCATCAAAATAACCCAAGGCATGGAAGTATCTCAAGCACTAACAATAGTTCCAATGAAGAATGATGAACAATATATGTGGATATCAATGCAAGTTGCAATTGTATTTTTTTGAAATAATTGTCTGTGAAAATCAAACATTTTTGTTTAATGTAATGGACATAGTGTCCCAATTGAAACACAAGAGATTATTGATAAGTGTCCCATTTTATATGACAAAGACCCTCTTATTCATATAATAATAAATGTTTTAATTTATTTTATTGTGTTGTCCAATGTCACTATGAAATGTTACATCACTGATTAAATATATGGATGACTAAATATTATAATGAAGAGCTGAAAAATATGATGATATAAAAAATTAATCCAAACATCATATCCAAATTCAATAATCAAAGTATAAGATATATGTAATTTTTTTGATAAATAATAGAATTAAAAAGTAATAATAATTGCACTATCACAGGTCGATGTTTCTTGGTGTATTTTAATTATGAATCTCATCGGTGCATTTAATATTAAAACTCACCTGTGTGTTTCATATGAAATTTGCACCGATGCTTTTATGTAATCAATTAACACTAGTTTCAATATTAATTTAATACCACAAAATTATATTAAAAATTTGTCCATCAGTGCATTGATCTTATACGAAGCACCAATGTGTATGTGTTATTGATAGGCATCGATGCTATTGAGTTATCGATAAGCATCGGGGCTTGTTTGTTATTGAAAAACACAGGTGCTTTCGATTTTTAATGCATTGGGGCGTTTTTCCCTGTAACGCACCGGTGCATATTATTTTATACATCATCAATGCCTTCTTATTAATAACGCATGGATGTGTTCTATGTAGAAAGTCCTGATGCTTAATTATTTTTAACTCTCCTAGTGCGTTTTGATGTTAAAGCCCCGATGTTTATAAGACAAATGCTCGGGTGCTTAAATATTTTACTGCCCCGGTGCTTTCATATTTTACTGCCCCAGTGCTTGAAGTTAAGTGGACAACATTAGTGTTGTAGGTTTATGTACGCATTGGTGTTTGTGCCTTACACAAACATACTAATTTGTAAACATCCGCTAACACCTCCCTACGCCTAGATTTTTTTAGTTATAATAAACTTCCATTATAGTATCTGCAAAAACATTCGCTATCAATAACAGATGTTGTAGCGGAGGTTCTTTTGACAATTTTTTCCAATTTTGTAACACTAGAAACCTCCACTATAACCTCCACTAAAAGGTATTTTCCTTATAGTGTATCAAGTTGGCACCATGGATGATTTTAGGGGCTAAATTTCGCACATGGGCTAATTTTCCATGGTTTTTCCAAAAAAGAGATTCGTTATTTTAAAAATGATTCGCCCAAATTCTATAGGATAAAATTATTTTACCTTAAAAATTGCCAAAATTTTATGAAAACTATATAAAATACTTAGAAATTTGAATATTTAAAAAAAAATGTCGCCAAACATTTATAGTTGACATATGAAGGATTAGTAATATTCACCAAGGTTTCTACATTTTAAAATAAAATTCCATCCTTAAAATCATCCCTGGAACTTGGCACGGAGTTTTATATTAGCCAACAATTAAAAAGGTGGATCAGTACATATATGGTTTAAAAACCATATATTAACATATATGGATTATGTTATAACAAAGAGATAAAAGGGGGAGGCCCGCGGGTTTGACCCGGAGACCTCCCCCGTAACATTAGAACCTTGTTACCAATCCAGTGAATGGACTTATTGTTAAGTCCTCCCAACAACATTTATTTAAACTCAACCTTTGTTAGAGATCGGGGGTCCGCACCCAACACAATATGACGAAACACTTTTTGATACAGGTATAGGAGCATTAATATAGTCTGGTGGCACAAATTTTGAGGCAGAGAGCCAGCAGGGGCTTGGAGGTGACGATGTCGGATTGAGATGATTTCACGGTCGATTTTGCACTACTCCTCGCCAAAAATTCACTAGTGCAGTATGATTTTTCATTAGAGCAACAGATTTGAAAGTCATTTTTCAAACTTGAGGTATAATGATGTATTTATGCCAATTTCTTATTGCTAAGATAATATAAATCCTCTCCACTTCGAAGCGGGCCCAGAGACATAGTCCATTCTTGAGATGAATTTCGTTATCATGTATTGTGTTCTTTCTCTCCTTCTCATCTTGTCTCCATGATTATGTCCTCTTTAATGATGTTGCACATAATCTTTCATTTACACTCTTTAATGTAATTATTTTAATAAGTCATCGATGAAAATATTTTGGATCATGTTGGTATCAAACAAATCTTCTTTGACTTGAATTGCGAGTGCGAATGCTTACCAAGACTAGGCTCATAGAAGGTGAAGGGAAATTTAAGAATTTCAACCCAGAGATTGGACATGCGAATCGAAGATGGAAAATGGGAGATGAAGAACTTCGTACAGAGTATGAGAAGAATTTTCACAAGGCTTTCTACCGCATGTCAGATATGGTAGAAAAATTGTTTGTAGATTATGAGAAGAGAGTGGAAAAGAAGGAGAAGAAGAAGAAAGTTAAAGAAGAGGATAATGTGAACCAAGAAAATTGATAAGACCCTCATGATCCTCCATTACCATCATCAAGTTCAAGCTCTTGTTTCTCTTCCTCTCATTCTCATCATTCTAGTTTTCATCCAAGTACTTCTAAAAAGCCATTGTTGAAACTAGATGTGAAATTTATTTCTCTCGTGTTTAATGGAGAAGTTAATGCAAATAAGCTTAATAATTAGATCATACAAATCGAAGTTTATTTCCGTGTACAATAGATCGAAGAGGAAGAGGTGAAGATTCATTTGGATTCTCTTCGACTGGAAGGCACAACGCTTGTATGGTGGGAGAGAAAACTTCAGAAAGGTTGTAAGTATAATGGTAATCTCCTTTCTTCATCGTCTGAATTTACATATGCGTTGAAAAAACAATTTTATCCACTGGTTTATGTTCAAAAAACCATGATGGAATGAAAAAATTTAAGACAGGATAAAGGTCAGAGTGTTCATAGTTTCACAGAGGAGTTTAGGAAATAAGAACTTGCATTATTTATTCCTTTAGATTCTCATGAAACTTTGATGAAGTATATTGGTGCACTTCACAGTTATTTGACATACATTATTATTGTTCAATCCCACAAACTTAGATGAGGTGTGTGTGCAAGCAACTCACCTTGAAAACATGGGGAAGAATGTACAGGAAGATCACAAGCATTCAGAATACCATTTCAAAAGGAAAGGAAAAGGAAAGGATGAGAGGACAACTAAAACAAAGAAAGAGGGAGAAAAATCATTCTGCACTCATTGCCAAAAAAATGGGCATGATGATGAGCATTGTTGGAAGATGCATCCAGAGTTAAGACCGAAGCGATTTGGTGGCAAAAGGAAGTAGAAAATTGTTGCTACCGTGCAACAAGACCTAGGTTCTGACTCAGGTCATGAGGAAAATATTACAACAGTTGGATTACAAGGTAAAGTTTCCTTGCATGCTAGTTCAAGTTCTAAAATTCCATCACTTGAAAATGATGAAGAAGAAGTTAATTATTCCACATAAGATTAGTGACAAAGCACACAAAAGTGGAAACTTTGTTTGATTTGGGCTCACAAGTTAACTTGATATCTGAAGAGATTGTAAATAAATTGGGATTAACCAAAAGACCTCACTAGAAACCTTACCCTCTTGGTTGGGTACATGATAATGCAAAACTTTAGGTTACTAGTTAATGCAGAGTGAGGTTTGTTATTGCTTCTAAGTTAATAGATGAGGCTGATTTGGATGTGGTTCCTTTATATGTGGTATTGTACTATGGAGTCCTTATCTTTATGACATAAAATAAATCTTCTTTCGGAAAGAGAACAAATACCATATCACAAAATATGGAGTGGAATATATTGTTAGGGTTCACAACATGGAAGCTAAACCATCACTTATTAGTGCAGGTCAAATGAAGAGGTCTATACATACTTGTAAGAACCTTGTTCTTACGATTGTAAAAACCAAAGAGCCTAATAAGTCTAATTCTCTCGATATTCTTAATCCTTTAAATAAAAATGAAATGCTTGATATGAGACATGTCTTTCAGTGGGGAGGAAGACAGAAAAGGGCCTTCGACACTTTGGGAGAAAATATCAACCCCACACCAATACTAGCTCTATCAGACCTTCAACATCCATTCAAGGTTGCAACCAGTACCATTGCATATACTATGAGAGAAGATATACTTTTTATACCTCCTAGTTTTGCATCTATTGTTTTGAAGAATGCTCATGTTAGCTATGTTGGAAAATATGTTATTGACGAAGTCTTCAAAGATGTATTTGAGAGGCTAATCCATGGATTGTAGGTAAACATATTTTGGTTGCGGGACAAACTATTCTACCATTTGGGTAAACCTTGCATTCCTACCATTAAGAAAATGCATTTAATTGGAGAAGCTTACACTTCTCTTGTATTTGGGAATTTTGGGGTAGAGAGGATTGTAATGTGTTTGTTGAGGTTATCTTTGCCTCGAATGAATGTAATTGTAATCATGATTTTAAAGGGGTGTGTGTTGTGAATTTTTAATCCCACTAATATAAAATTGGGGTTGTACACACCACTCATTGTTCCTTCTCATCCTTGGAAGAGTATCTCATTTGATTTTGTAGGGGGGTTTCCTGTGTCAAAAATGGGTCATGACTACTTTCATGTAGTAGTGGATAGGTTTAGCAAGAAATTTGTCTTGATTCCATGTAAAAAACATATCATTGTTGAGAAAACTGCTCATCTTTTATTTTAGCATGTATGGGTCCACTTTCGACTGCCCACAACCATTATCTCGGATCGAGACACTTGATTCCTTGAAAAATTTTGGGGAGAATGATGGACACCGTGCTGGAGAGGAGTAATTATTTCCATCCATAGACCGACAGACATATAAAGGTTGTTAACAAAAAAATGGTTCATTTTCTCTAAGGCTATGACAACGAACATCCCAAGTTGTGGTATAATAAGCACACAGTTGATCACTAGTCTCAATTGGGAGATCAAGTGTGGCTCTACATCAGCAGAGTTCGATTGAAGGGAGAAGGAAAGAATCTCAAGCCCATCATATATGTACCCTTCACCATCCTAGAGAAGATTGGCACATATGTTGTTTGCCTCGATCTACCACCATACATGCAGATATACTCAGTTGTCAACATAGAGAACCTGAAAATTTATGAGCCTCCAATGATCATGGATCAAAGGGAGAGTGTTCTAGTACCTTCAGTGGACAAATTTTCTCTTGAGTACTTGGATGAGTTAAAGGAATATATCATCCTAGGCAGAAGCACAAGGATTTCACGCAGGGGTGATGTAGAATATATTCGAGTGGGCCTGAAGCAAACACATCCAAGAAAAATTATGGTGGATTGAGAAAGAGAAATTGAGGGAGAAATTACCTCACTTTCTTGTTGGTTGATGAGGATTTTGGAGGCCGAAAAGCTTCTTAGTGGGGAGGAATGATCCAGGAAGATATAAAGGGGAAAAAAATTCAAAGTCCTCAAATATCAACAAAAAAGTGCCAAGTTGAAGATCTCATTGCAAGCTTTCCAATGGCACAAATGATACCTCAAACGGAGTCAGAACGAAGAATATATGGTCAATCAAAGTTGTGATCAACTTAGTCAAAATTCAACGTTGATGTCATCATCTATACAACTGACGTTATCGCCCTCCATACAGGGTGACGTTAGCATGACATCATGATGATGTCAGTATGACATTTGGAAGCTCAACGTGCTTCCATGTGGCACATTGATTAGGTATTTTTGGTGGCCACTTGGGTCAATTGGCGAGTTCCATGTGGAACCACCCAGGTGCCATCATGGGACATCCTGACAAGGTGACGGGTGGCAATGATTATTGGGTAGGCTCAGCAAATTGGAAGGTGCCACGTGGCACTCCAAAAATTCCCAATGAGGGCCAGTGACCAAACTTTGGAAAAAAATTAAAGGATTGACCGATGGTCACATCCAAATGAGACCCGACAAACTCTGGCAAGAAAAATTTGATGTGAGCCTACCCTGAAATATTGTGCATGGGTCATTTCAAGTTGGTGCATAGTTTTATATTAGCCAACGGTTAAAACGGTGGATCAATACATATACGGTTTAAAATCCATATATTAACATATATGGATGAAGTTATAACAAAGAGATAAAAGGGGGATTCCTACGGGTTTGACCCCGAGACCTCTCCCCTAACATTAGAACCTTGTTACCAATCCAACCAATGGACTTGTTGTTAAGTCCACCCAACAAATTTTATTTAAACTCAACCTTTGCTAGAGCTCAGGGGTCTGCTCCCAACACAGTATGATGAAATTTTTTTCGATGTAGGTACATGAGCATTAATGCAGTCTCATGGCATGAATTTCGAGGAAGAGAGACCAGTAAGGGCCTAGAGGTGATGATGTCAGATTGAGACGATTTGAAAGTCGATTTTCACTACTCCTCGCCACGAATTCACTAGTGCAATCATATTTTGCATTAGAGTTGTGGATCTGAAGGCCATTTTTCAAACTTGAGGTATAACAATGTATTTATACCAATTTCTTATTTTGTTGAGATAATATAAAGCCTCTCCACTTCAAAGCGGGCCCGAAGACATAGTCCATTCTTAGGATGAACATCATTATCATGCCTTGTGTTCTTTCTCTCCTTCTCATGTTTTCTCTATTATTATGTCCTCTTTAATGATGTTGCACATAAGCTTTCATTTACACTCTTTAATGTAATTATTTTAATAATTCATCAATGAAGAGATCTCAGATCACTATGGCCAAGCGATGTAATATGTGAATTGTATTTTCTTATTTTAATAAATATAATGTGATACCAACTGTTGGGAATATGGACAGAGATGGGGGAGGAATTTTCCATAAGAGAAGAGAGTGTCTAAGAGGGGTCCAAGGGGATAATTAATTATGGGTATTACTTCAACCCATTTTTCCTTAATTTTTTATCATTTTGGGAAACCTTATATTTCCATTTGAGTGTATGAGAGCCCAGTCATTAAACTCATGTAAGAGGGTGGGTTTGAGGGTCATATTCCATAGTTATTGGAAGCATGGGTTAAAGTACAATCAACATTGGGCAGAGTGAGAAGTCAATTCTCTTGGGAAAATAAGGGAAATTCGTATGGGGAGAATAAACAATTTTTCACATTCAGCTTTTGCATGAACAACAAGGAGAAAGTACGAAAAATATCACTAAGCTATACCAAGAAGGCTGGGCAAATTATGGAGCATGATGGATCATTTTGGAGCTATAAATTAAAGAGCCAGGTTGGCAGGCATGAAGAATGAACTCTTGTGTGAGTTGCACTGTAATAACAAGTGTTTTTTGTTGGTTGTTGGTATTTCTCCTGGAAGTGAGTTCCTATGGAGATATTATTGGTTACCTAAGCAAGAGAGACCATGATAAATGAATGAGATTCTCAATGGATTGAGAGAAGTGAAGGGGTACATTCCTTGGGTTGGGTAGGTCAAGAGGAAGATAGCTGGAGGAAATTTGAGATAGTTGTAAGAGAATACCAGTGGTTTGTGCGATATTGAGTTGTGAGTGGAACATGAGAGGAACCCTTCTTTTGTGGATTCCTAGACCCAACTCGGGGGTGACTTATTGTGGATATTTGGAACAAAAAGTCTATGGTTGGGTGGAACGTCCTTCTCTAGTAGATGGTTGCACAAACATTCTTTTAAAAATATAAGTGTTTATCTCTTTTTTAGATTATCTTATGAGTTCACGGATGTGCATTTTACCCTGTGTACGAGAATGGTTTTGTGTTGTTGTGGATGATTTATTAATTGAATTCATGTTCATCTAGAATGTTGTAGATGCATTTAATTATGGGCATCATAATCTAGTTAAATATGTGCATAATTTGTAGTTGGTAAGCTACAGGAAATGAGCTAGCACATTTTTTTTTTAATTTATGTGTATTTTGCGTAGTAATGCTCCTCAGTTAAGCTGGGGGACGTTACATAATAGATTGAAATGAATTCAGGAAAATGATAGTTTGATGGAACAATTTCCTATGCAATGCCACATTCCCAAGTAGGAAAAATTTATGGGCATCCCTGAATTGTTGATATGAAACTTGACAAATTTCATAAGAACTTTTCATAGTAAGCCTATATTCAAAAACATCCATGATTTTATCAATCATATGGTCGGAATCAAGGTTTTTTGTACTGGGTTGTGCAGAGATATAGCAGGTTTCCACCCTAGGGCCATGGTTTCTATTATTTCAAGATTATGTTTCTTTTACTATTTTCAAAGTAACAAACCAAAATATAATTGACTGTAAAAAAGAGAAGTGATGGTACCCTTTTGTCTAAAATTTTGAAATGTTGTGGCTAAATTTGTTTCTCATGGTTACCAACTCTAAAAACTTATGCAAAAAAATATGAATTAGCTTCTATTTTTCTCATGCAACTATTTTCACAATATAATCACCTTTTTGTTTAAATTTTTCATGAGTAATGTACTAAAAACTTTCCCTAGCAATTGAACACATGTCATCTTTTGATTTAAGTTTAAATGATTAATATACGATGCATTGATCATTCTTATATACTCATAATTACTGCTATGTGATTTCGTTAATTCTAGTTTAGTTGTTTCCAGAGGTAATGATAATGGTTTTGTATTCATGTATTTTTCCTCTGCAATTGATGAAGTGGACAC